>MJUU01045733.1:0-12594 GCA_002080025.1 Modiolus philippinarum
CTTGATATTCAAGGGGAAATCGTATATTTATATTATCCTTTTAGCAAATATATTCGTTATAGAGAGAGTAACTGGTGATGAGTTATCAGACTTACTAGAAACATATAGGAATCAAAAGAATAGAACAAGAGATACACGTCAGTGCCTACGGCAGTGTTACGTATAACCCGTGTTATGTACCAAGTCTTTGTTTTACTTATAAAATGCTTAAACCGCAAGCAACGTAAAAAATGTGAGTAAAACCTACTTTTTTTACTTCTGGAGTGCTTAAAGCAGAGTTTCAACCGTTGTAGGAACAAAAATCGTAAACACGTTTTTTTGTCACATGCTCCTGGATAGTAGTTAACTATGGCAAAAAGCCGTAGATTTTCAAAAAACGTTTTTGAAAATCTACGGCTTTTTGCCATATCAACTACTTTTAACAGTACACGCATTGTCTTTTCCTTGTTTGCACATGTATTTAGAATAGACTTAAGTCTGAGTTTATTTAGCAAGAGCCCATTTTAAAGCATGTACGCCTGAAAGTGGAGTTTATAGAAAAGGGAGGACACGCTCCACCACACCAATACGGTAAAATGTTAAGTAGTAATGGCTAATACAATAGTGGCTTTTTCTAAGTGGTTAGCCATTATATTCTTGCTTGTATTTCAAGCTGACGATAAACAATTTTCCCGGGATAATTTCTCAGTAAATGTCCAACTGGGATGATGCATAATCTGACATCATATCTCCTTGCAGTTTGGTTTCATTTGTCGGCCATTTCATCACTTTCCATACAATTGTTTCGAATTTTCTAAAGTTTTGATAGTATATTCTTCAATTAGAAAAATGCGTTACATTTGATAAATGAATAAATGATCTAATATTAACTAAAATCTTATTCTGATATTTTACCATATTTTGCATTTTGCATTAGAAACTGCTCTTTTCAGTCATTATACCTTAGTTCGACTCTTTCAATGCGAAGTTTCAAAATTATATATACACCCGTTTTACTCGATAAAAAGTACAATTTTTAACTCGTTATAACTAAATTCGCCCACTTTCGGCCCGCAAGTCTGAAATACCAGCAGAAACATTGAAGTTTGTAGTTTTATGTGATACAAGTCGTATGATCCGCCGGTGTCCGCCGACTGCAATATTATAGGTTAAATCTTGTACCTGTAACATCCATATCTAGTTTTCTGCGGACTTATTTTTGCATAACTTTGTCATTTCTTGGTCGATTTTTACCGCTGTTTTCTTTATAGGTTCAGTGCTTTGTGACGATTCCAGATAATTATACCATGTATTTTAATTACAACAGGTAAACAAAGTGTAATTAAAACTCGTTTATCACTGATAAGACTATCCTCGATAATCATTAATTAATGATCTCTCCCGAGAAAGGATTTTGGCGAATATGATGTGACATCAAAAACGTGCTATATCTGTGCCGCGCCTTTGATTCTTCAAAGGGGATCGCGGGAAGCACTGCGAGTCATTTAGGGAGTGCATGATCTATGTATAATAAGTCTATGGTATAACTTACAATGTTACCTTGATTGTGGCAAGTGAAAGCCAGGTGAGCGATACAGGCTCCTGGGAGCCTATGGTTATTTTAACTTATGCTTAAATGAACAACCTAATTCATGATTTAAGGATTTAAGACAGAAAAACATAATAAAATAATAAAAAAACCAACAGAAATCATAACATTAACGTGGTCAGCGGTGGTAGGCGATGAAAATACCTACCCCCCTCCAAATAATTGGCAAGTATAGGGATACAAAATACTTTGTGCCAACTTGAATACTGGTTGCCTGCTGAACTACAAACTTATGCATTTTGTCAAACTCGTCAGTTTGCCGATCAAAAAGTCTAGCACGTAGATGAGGTTTGTAGTATTATGTGTCAAAAATGCAGCATGCTATTTCATCAAAAATTTTGATTATGGTCTAAATAAATATTAATTCAATGTGCAAGTTAAAGGTGATTTATGCATGAGGTTAGGATCAGAAAATTCGAAAGTAAAAGATAGACAAAGACATCACAATTCAGAAACAACACTAGTTCCAACGACAGAAACAACACAAGTTCCAACGACAGAAACAACACCAGTTCCAACGACAGAAACAAACACAAAACAAGAGGAGATTAATGAATATAACATGTTTATAGTGAAGTCAATTCCTAAATCGAAATTATTGGAATTAACTGACAGTTTATTTTAAATTTTCAAATTTTCATCACCATCTTTGTAACAAGTTATTTAATTGCATACTGGTCAGAAATCATTATGTCGTAAATTACTGTGTTCCGACAGCTCCCCTTACCAATATTGCCTCTTCTACTTCTTTGCTGCTGAAAACTTGCCGCAATTTGAATTCGAATATATAAATCTGTATATAGAATGTTTTAGTTTGCTGCAGGTCTGCTGCAAATATTATAAGTGAACAGTGTGCAGCAGGTATGCGAAATTCTTGCAAACATTACTACTTACTTCCTGTAAACAGTACTGCAAACTTCTTGCAAACACTGACTTAAATTTCTTTGTTATTGAAAGAATGATTTCAGAAACTAACGTCACGCTATATGGACGCGATAGTCACAAAAGTGCGGTATACCTAGTATTTTGAATGAAAACTAGGGTTTCCGTGTGAAATTCCAGGTACATTGTATACCGCAAGGAAACTACGGCTTTACGATAGGTATACATATAAATAGCGATTTCCGTTTTCGTTTTTCATTGCCTAAAACTATGAATTGCATTTTGGTTTAAACTCAAATTTCCGATATAGATCTGAAACTACCAATTTTTTTACGAAAACCCTAGTTTCGGTTCAATTTTTATAGGAAACTGCAGTTTTCGTGCGAAATACAATGTATTCCACGAAATACAATGTATACCGATCGGAAACCCTGGTTTCACCTGGTATTTCGTACAAAAATTTCAGTTTTCATTCAAAATATTAGGTATACCACATTTTTGTGACTATCGCTTGCCATAACACTATGTAAGCTGCACTCGATAAAATGTTATTCCGGTGTTGCGCTGTACTGTTATTTCACTGTTACAATTGAGATGTTGACACATGATGACAAGAAAGACGAGCTTTTGTTAGTATTTCTTCCATTTTAATATTTATAAATTCGAACATGATGTTTGATTATGTATTTAAAACCACTTCGCACTTATTTGTATCAAATCGTATTAGGATAAACTGCAGAATAACGAAATATTCTTATTTGAGCGGGAATGAAGTACCAACTTGGACATTTCTTAATTAAATGGTAACTTTAATTTTTATTCTTCCATATGGTATCTTTCACATCCAAAGAAATTGCAATAAATTGATTTCCAGATACTACTCTCTGAACAAGTATACTGTTATCCTGTGTTCATATAACTTGAATGTACTGTTATTTGTGCATAGTTAAATCTTCTATGTGGCATCTATGTCAAATTCAAGCATTCTCCCTCAAATTATCAACTGGAGGGGTAATTTTTTGGAATGTAACAAACATCTTTTTGTAAAGTTTTGTATTTGGAGGATATTTTGGCAGATTTTATCAGCTCAGATACATATGAGTTAAATGCAGTTGAAAAAAAGGATAAAACCACTCAGTCATGGAAAATAAACAACAGAAAATACTGAAAATCATGATACTGTTCCTAAATTCTACTTGTTTGTCGTCCATCTTATCAATTTCAAAAAGCAGATATATGAAAATGTGAGTCGACTTTTAATTTCTGTTCTTATTATGGGTAATTAATTAAAGATTCGATTGGACAACAAATCACCAAAACCAACAATACCTATAGATATAACACCATTCAAATGTTATAGAACTTTCGTTACAACACTGCCCGTTACCACATTTTCATATGAAGGACAACAATATTTACTTTGAAAATCCAATCACCACTATAAGATGAAGTGCAACAATAACGTTTACACAAGAACTCACCGAATTCGTCTCGAACATTTTACTCCATATTTCCCTAACTGTAACCTAAAATTAGCGTTACGAGCCCGATTTCCAACTGCAAGATGAAGGTCAATAAGTAAACATAAAGTACACGTGAACTCACTTAATTTGTCTCGTACTTTTACCCTATATTTCCCCTATTGTGACAAAAATAACTTTACAAGTATTTGGATGAACATGACCGCAGTATGAATTTTTTGCAGGAAGGAAGAGGCAATATGAAGGTACAAACCGCCGAACCTTGTATTTGGGCAAGCCCGTGCTTCACTGGTAAGCAGTGAAAGCTACCATCCTCTACGTACGTCACCAAATAGAGAGATGTAATGGATCATGATCCCCGATACGGTTGCAAATATCCCCCCATGAACTCTTTGGTTTGCACGTAAAATTGATCAATATTATTTGTATTCAAAGAGAACAAAAAGTTCCGAATTGGTACCAATTCAAAAACCGGTCTCTCTGGTACATTCAAAGCAGACCCAAACTCTACTCTGTGGTAACACAGAAGAAGAAAACCCCAAATATAAGCTAACGTACAACATGGGGACATGTTCCATTTTCATTTTGCCACATCCCGCCAGCTCAACTGCGACAACTGTTTATTATTTTTTTATGAAATTAACAATACCGAATTTATTCAGTAATAAAACAATTGTGATGCTTTAAAGTGTTCCATGATATAAAAAAAATGAAGTATAATTGTTTACGTATATTCGGCAAATAAACGAAGTCTGATAAAATTTATATTCAAAACTATTAGCTTAGAAAGTTTTCCAATGACTGCCATGAATGTTCACTGAGGCATATTCCACTTTATGTTCAAAGATGCATATTGTTGCCGGGGCACACAGTCAAAAGTTTTCTGTTCACCAACTGTCCTGTATTGGGATACAAGTCTTTCTCTCTACCGCTCCTTGTACATCTACTTGTCATCTATGGCACGTTAATAAGTACCTGAAAAATTGGAACAAAACAGCAGCAGAATTTTTCTTTAAAAGGTGGGGTGTGGGGTGTTGGGCCTTTTTGGCTTTGTGGGGATTCCATTGGTCTTATCCAAAACGCTAAAAGTGACGTTAGAAAACGACAGTAAAGTAAATGTATAAATCGAAACGGAAAAAATTCCGGAAAATAATATCTCACTTTTATTAAACCAGTTTATCTCAATATGATAAACTTAATTAATTAAAGATTCGATTGGACAACAAATCACCAAAACCAACAATACCTATAGATATATAACACCATTCAAATGTTATAGTACTTTCGTTACAACACTACCCGTTACCACATTTTCAGATGAAGGACAACAATATTTACTTTGAAAATCCAATCACCACTATAAGATGAAGGGCAACAATAACGTTTACACAAGAACTCACCGAATTCGTCTCGTACATTTTACTCCATATTTCCCTAACTGTAACCTAAAATTAGCGTTACGAGCCCGATTTCCAACTGCAAGATGAAGGTCAATAAGTAAACATAAAGTACACGCGAACCACTTAATTTGTCTCGTACGTTAACCCTATATTTCTCTTAGTGTGACAAAAATAACTTTACAAGTATTTGGTTGAACATGACCGCAGTATGAATTTTTTGCAGGAAGGAAGAGGCAATATGAAGGTACAAACCACCGAACCTTGTATTTGGGCAAGCCTGTGTTTCTGTTTTACTGGTAAGCAGTGAAAGCTATACCGATACGGTTGCAAATATCCCCCCATGAATTCTTTGGTTTGCACGTAAAATTGATCAATATTATTTGTATTCAAAGAGAACAAAAAGTTCCGAATTGGTACCAATTCAAACACCGGTCTCTCTGGTACATTCAAAGAAGACCCAAACTCTACTCTGTGGTTACACATAAGAAGAAACCCCCCAAATATAAGCTAACGTACAACGTGGGGACATGTTCCATTTTCATCTTGCCACACCCCGCCAAATGAGTGGGCATGCACACTCACCGCCAAACAAAATTTCCCTACCACCAAAAGCAAAAAACATCCCCTCCAAGCTTCAGTCGCACCTAGGTCAATTTCTATTCATACTAACCAGGAAAAATAGTCGGGCACGAAGAGCTCATAAATTTCTCTAAAGCTCACTGTATGTTATTGAGGTAGATTTTCTTAAGTGCAGACAAATGTGTTCCATCATGTCTATACAGATCCTTTGATGTCGAACGTATGTTGAGGTGTCTTATAGCGCACTCGCCAATACTTATGACCAAGTTTCTGGCCTTAAGATTTACACGTTTTCTAGCCTTCTCTATCGCTTTAGCAGACTGGGCGTTGTGCCAGTAACTCCTCATAAGTATCTCGGACCAAATAATCCTTATATTTGAGAACATATGCCGTAAGCAAAGCAAGTCACATTCTATGTCGCTAAACAGCCTTTCTGTTTTGATAGAACCCAAATCATTAGACCCTAATTGTACTACCAAGAATCTCGGAGGGGGTTATCTCCTAACTTTTTGTTTATAATCCTACTGAAGTCTCTCCAAGTCATACCCTTTTCGCCAAGCCAAACAATATAACCACCTGATCTCTGTAAGCCAAGTTGAAATCCCCCGGGTCTAGAAGCAACCTCTTTTTTGCCCAATACACTATGGATGATCCTAGAATCCAGATCGTGCGTGAGCCTAAAATACATTAAAAATGGATCGAATTACTTAGAAATTTAAACGAATGTATCAGATGTCCAGCGGCCCCAATTTTTAATAGTTTCGTCATCAACGCCTAAACGTTTAGCTTCAGTTGCACCCTTATTCTAAAAGAGTGCGATCTGAAATGACTTTTGACCTCACAAAAACGTAATGATTTCTTTAAAGCTGCTGAAAATTAATAACGGGTTAGGTTCGAGCCATCAAAATGTATGAATAAATTAGAAGTAGGACTTGAATATTGGCGGATACGTAAAATTGTTTTAATAAGCGGAGGGACAAAACCACTCGTCTTTTTGTTCGCGAATAATTAGCGTCGCATTTGAAGAATATTGATCTGTTTTAGAATTTTTTATGTTTAGATGGAGTTCCTCCTTACAGTTACGTCTATTGAATGAAACAAACATGAATCCCTGGATCGGTTTTACTTTCGGAGACAATTTCTCCAACACGAAGTAACGCGAAGAAACATATAATGAAAGCTGATGAAATCAAACTCGACTCATATGTCGAGGAACAAATACACTGAAGAGATGCGAGCAGTTGTTTCAGTAGAACGAGTGAAATCGGAACTCTTGGGTCCGGTTTTTTGGGGTTTTCTCTTTTGAGTCCCTCTAATGATTTGTTAACTAAAAATCTTGCACATATTTTTGTGTAAACAGCTAAAGCCAGAAATATAGGTCGTTACTGTAGAGAGTGAAAAACCTTTGAGGGAGAGATAAGCAATATAGTAAATCAAGACGCTTAGCGGCAAGGGCCAAATTTCTTTTAGATTATAATAGGACCTAAAAATGCTAAACGATTCCGCTGCCGTTTTGTAGGTTTTCCATGTGTTTTCTGCCATCGAATTATTTACAAGATGATTTGCCTGGATATTTAGAGCTTCCAAAGATGGTCTGGGATTGGAGTGCTGCATTGATCTGCTTCTGGACAAAGGGATCTGAAACGCTGAAAATTACAACGGGATAAGGAGTCAGCAATTAAATTTATTTTTTTCCCGGAATGTGTTCTGCCTTTATCATAATATTGTATTTCAAAGTGCAAAAAAATACCTTTCTGACAAGCTTAGGGTCATGACTCTACCTGACTTCGAAAATTTTTTGTTGATAATACTAACGACTGCTTGATTATCCACATTAAAATTTATCTTCTTGTTCTGGAGTTGTACACCCCATATATACAATGAAACGACAATTGGAAATAGCTCTAAAAATGTAATATCTGATAATAGCCCATTTTCTGCCCATTCAAATTGCCAACAACTGTGAGCCCATTTCCCCTGAAAATAAATTCCAAATCCCATTGTCACCGTATGGGAACAACACCGGATATTGGTACTGCCGAAGCGGACGATTGATATTACTTTAGCATGAGTAAACGTGAAAAATCGCATTTTTGTTATATTTCTTATTAATATTTGTGACCAGAAATGTGTGTGATGATCGACAGGATAAAATTAGAGTTCATAGTTGTCGTATAAATATAAAATAAAGCAAGTAAATAAAAATTAAAGATGAAAACACGTCGCCTAGTACCGCTAAAAATGTCCCAATGGGATGTTTGTTTTCTTCAAAAGCAAACGATTTTAGGCGTATTGTGTTCCAAAACACACCATTTATTTCAATATTTTCACCCTTCAATTAAAATTAAGCAAACCCATGTCCCAACAGCTGGTTATGTAACTTAAATCACGAAAACAAAATTATGAAAATGTACGGCGACTTGTAGAATATTCCAGATAATAGACAAGTCGCCGTACTCTTTCATAACTTTGTTTTCGTGATTTAATTTACATAACCAGCTGCTGAGACATGGATTTGCTTAATCTTAATCGAAGGGTTAAATTATTGAACTAAAGGGTGTATTTTTTAACACAACACGCCTGAAATCGTTTGCTTTTGAAGAAAAACATCCCGTTGGGACATTTTGGCGGTACTAGGCGACGTGTTTTCATCTCTAATTTTTATTTATGTTTATACGACTATTATGAACTCTAACTTTAACACATATTTCTGGTCACAACTATTAAGAAGAAATATAAAAAAGTGCGATTTTTCACGTTCACTCATGCTAAAGTAATATCAATCGTCCGCTTCGGTAGTACCAATATCCGGTGTTGTCCCATACGGCGATTGTTTTGTCCCCAGCACTATCCTTAAAAAGTCGGATAACATCGTTAGCCCCCAAAAATCATCAAACATGACTGTTACTCCATTATACTGGTCTAAAAATAAAATCCATACTTTAATATCTTCACACATCTCATGCGAAACTCTAATTCTATGGTGCGCTTTTTTTTCACCTTACATGTAGCATCAATCAATCTCCGACAAAAAGCCCTACTAGAAGCGACAACCTGGCATGCAAAATTTAATAATCCTATTAGGGATTGTAATTGACGCAAAGTTACCTTTCGAGAATGCATAACAAATTCTAAATTTTGCTTTAAGTTCACAAGCTTATCCCCGGGGAGCCTAATTTCCATTTTCAAGGTATCAAATTCGACTCCCAAAAAAGTTAAAATCTCCATAGGTTCGACTGTTTTATCTCCAGCCAGCGGAACACACCCACGATTTGCATATATCCCTGAATGCATCTAGAGTGTTTTGACATTCTGATGAACAGGCCTGACCCCCTAAAAGAAAATCATCTATATAATGAAGAATATTTCGATTCTTAGTAGTGCGTTCTACAAACCAATGAAGTGCCGTTGAAAACTTTTCAAAGAGTGAACAGCTTATTGAGGCTCCTAAGGGAAGACAGCGGTCGAAATAGTAATTACCTTCGAACATAAAACCTAACTGGTCAAAATCTGAAGGAGAAATTCTCAGAAAACGAAAAGCGCTTTTAATGTCTGCCTTTGCCAACTTTCCGCCTATGCCTATTCATTTTATTAAGGCCACGGCATCATCTATGCTTAAATATTTAACTGAACAAAACTGATCATCTATACAGTCATTAACTGACATGTTCATTGGAAAGAATAAATTGTGAATTAGGCGAAAATTTCCGTCCTTTTTGGGTGCCAAAAATATCGGCGAAATCCGAATAGTCGGAAAATGTGGATAACTGAAAGGATCAGCTACTCGACCAAGTTCTACTTCTTTATTTGTTTTTTCCCTGACTAAATCTGCATGATCTACGACACTTTTAGAATTTTTCGACATAACCGGTAAACGTGAACCTGAATATTGAAGTTTAAATCCATATTTTAAACCTTCTACCAGCTCTTTTGCTGCTAATTTCAATGGATACGATATTAATGCAACTTATTTAACTTCATTAACTTCATTAACACAAATAGGCGAATAGCCTAACGAATACACTTGAAATTTCTTACCTCATTTTGCAGATTTAGACGGGATACTTTCCGGAACACCTGAAACATTTATGTACAAATTTACATTTTACTCAAGCACATCTACCAAAATTATATCCTTTACAAACGACAGATGATTTCTGAACATCTACATTTCTGTTTTCATGACCAAAATGAGACCCCCTTTGTCCCTCTAGATTTTTATTATAAAAGGCCTGGCGGCTTAAACTAAAGTTGTCCTGGTATATAGACCTTTGTGGTGTGGAGACGTTTAGGACCCACAACTCCATATCGATGTCGGATCATGAAGAATGTGGGCAACGTGCCTTGCGGAGGCGAAACTGCTCATCGTACAGTGCCCAGCCGGAGCCGTATCCCCTTGTAGAAGCTAGCCTTATATTATACATATATTTAAGGAACTCTTGTCCTGTATTGGGCCATTTCTCAAGCATAACTCCCATAAATATAATATAAGCGGATGTCCTTGTGTGTATGTTTGTACATCTCGTCTAGGGTTTGAAGAAATTGATGTTGAAGGAACCTCTTGTGCGTGGGCGGTGTGTCCAACCGAGTTCAAACCAGCATGGTCATTCTGTGATGATGCCTGTTCCTGGGTTTCCAACATATTTGATGACTGTTTTGGTTTTGATTTCACCTTTTTAGAAGGCTGTAGTTTACTGGTAGCCTTCTTTTTCTTTTCAGTGGCATCATTTGAAAGGATGGTAGCGGATTTAACTTTTTTGGCTTTGCGGGGATTCCTATTGTCTTATCCAAAACGCTAAAAGTGACGTCAGTAAGCGACAGTAAAGTAAATGAATAAATCGAAACGGAAAAAATTCCGGAAACTAATATCTCAATTTTATCAAACCAGTTTATCTCAATAGGATAAACTAAATTAAGATAAAAGTAAGCATGGGTTACTGAGTGAAAAAAACATCATAAAGATATCGAAAGAGTGAATAAAAGATAAAAGAAATTAGAATGTTCTTTCTCTCTCTCTCTCTTTCTTTTTATTTTTATTTTTTTTTTTTTGGATTTCGTTTATTTATATATTCTCTTCTAAGTGGAGCATCAAGAACAAAACCAAAGATATGAAGTTTTGTGGTACAAATAGACAGACACAAAATGAGTAAATTGGTCGGACAGACGCAAAATGTGTATAACGGACAGACAGACGTAAAGTAAGCCTTTTGGACGAATAGATGCATATTGGAATCTATTGACGTACAATCACTTACTGTATATATATCCATATACTGCTGAGTTGGTTACAAATAGAATACTCAATAAATGTTAAGATTTTATTGTTTGGCGAAGAATGCACACGACGGTTAAAAATTGGCCGCCACAACTGCAGGCCCATTATTAAACATTATTCAATCATTATATTCATCAACCCTTATTCATTAATCCTTATTCATTATATTTATTAGTCCTTATTCATTATATTCATTATTTCTTATTCATATATTCATGATCCTTATATTCATTATATTCAGTCCGTTTATTCATTATTAACCATTAAAGGAGTGTTGTTACTGGTCCTGGGAACAGAGACTTAGTAAACCAATTGAACAGAGAAAATGGTCCATTAAACATTCCTTCTACTGTTGTGTCGCTAACTGACGCCTTCATAGTACTGTGTTAGTTTCTTTTCCAGTCATGGCAGTATACGCGCATGTATCTAGATGTAACCTACAAAATACAGAAAACAAGAACAGCAGTATCCGAAAAATCATGGAAGGGTTGAGGCGGGATTCCGATACAATTTCGTGAAAAATCAGTGTAATTTCATAAAATTTTTCCTCACCGTAAATTTGTGTCTCCTCGGCGGTTAACTTCTGTAGAATTATGCCCTACGTCATAGAAATTGCTCTCAAATAATTTCACTTATACTAAAGTAAATGAGAACCGAACTGTCAGTCTAAAACGAACAATCCTATGACAATGGCAGATCATCGGAAAAACAAACAAAGAAACAAAGACATAATACGAGTACAGACATAATACGAGTACAGCATAGAAAAGAAAAATGAAGGTACAAGGTACATATACAAAAATAAACAACATGGACCTAATAAAAAACATGGGTGAGATCAGGTGTACTGGAAAGTAAACAACCGGTGCTTCTTATAAGACACCTGCCGTGTTGAACATTTGAACTCCGGTAGTAAAGTCAGAGCCGTTGTTATGTTTGATTGAAAAATACATTTATTTTCGATTGATTCACCGAAGTAACAAGCTCAATCAGAAAAAAAGCAAAAGGTAAAGAGAACATGACAAGTCAGAGACAACACAAGTAGAAGACACCGGAACAAAGACAAAACAAGTTTTGCTGAATCTGACAAGGTTTTATAGTTACGTTACTTACATGTACTAAAGTGAAATAATGGGAACTCGCACCTAAAATTATTAATTTGGAACAAGTTATTTTATTGTATATCGGTCAGAATCATTCTTTCTTAAATTAAAGACAGTCCACCTTATTAAATATTGCCTTCTGGCAAACATTTACTTCAGACCTGCTGAAAACTTGCTCTAATTTAGCCGAGTAAATATGAAATTTAAATTTCCTGTAGGTCTGCTGCAAATATTTTAAGTGAACGGTTTGCTGCAGGTCTGCAAACTTCTTGCAAACATGACTGCT
>MJUU01045737.1:0-43875 GCA_002080025.1 Modiolus philippinarum
AATGGAACTGTACCAAATAGTGATAAACTTATTTCTATTTTTAATGATCATAGCAGGTATATTGACGATATCCTTACTATTGACAATCCCCAGTTTTTGGCTTATGTTGACACCATTTACCCACAACAACTGAAACTAAATAAGGCAAACAATGATTCTAAATACTGCCCTTTTCTGGATCTAAGTATCACCATTGACTCTGGTAAAATAAAAACTAAAGTTTATGATAAAAGGGATGATTTTGATTTTACAATTACTAATTTCCCCCTTCTTGACGGCGACGTTCCCCTAGCTCCATCCTACGGGGTGNATATATCCCAACTTGTACGATTCGCTCGCATTTGTTCCACCCTTGATGATTTTAATGAGCGTAACCTTACTCTCACATCAAAACTTTTACAACAAGGTTACAGATTTCATAAATTATTAAATACTTTTAAGAAGTTTTACAGAAGATATGAACATTTGATATCTAGATATGACGTGACTCGGAAACAGCTAATAACAAAGGGCATTTCTCATCCTCGATTTTATGGAAATGTTGTTAAAAAATGTCAAAAACTAAATAATAATCCAGAAAAACTGGGACGTAACTTACATTCTTAAGTCATTCATTAGTTAGTTATTATGTTACTGTATATATGCTAGTTCCCTGAAGTGAAATACAAGAATTTAAAGTTTAAATTGTGTGACTTTATTTAACTAGATTTCGAAAGCTAAATTCGAATCTAAAATGGTAACCGGAGAGCATGATTCTCCTTACAAAATTGCAATGGTCACCTCCGGGGATCGAACCCGGGACCTCTAGCACTTCAGCCAGTCACCTAACCGAATGAGCTAAAGAAATATTCCGTTAGCTCAGTCGATTTTTACTGGCTATATATCTACCTACTACAACGTAGATAGGCTGTCCTGTCACACTTCCCCCACCTCGAGAGTCATCATACTTGCTATGTATGACTCTCAACACACAAATATCTACACAAACCCTGGTTAGCTCCTTCTAACCACCGTGGGTTTTTTAGCTGGGCGCCAAATCCAAATGTAGTGGATATCGACGAGATATTCTGAACAAATCCGTTAAATTGGCTTTGGATTCCAGTGACCTGAAGACTTTACATATATACTGGCTTCTCACTGATACTGCCGATGTCTGCTGAAATACATGAAGACTCTTTACCAAACCCTTCGGGAAGTTTTGAGTTTGATTTTTCTTCCGTAGTGCGACATTGTTTTACCAGCAGACTAGATTCCTTGAGCTAGCCGGCAGTTTAGCGGCGAGCACTCTTTGACCCTTCTTTCAAAATTACGTTTTGTCTTATGCTTTTTCTGTTCCAAGATAGTGGTCATTGAGTTAGTAGTCTACCTATATTGGGTTTTATTCGCGTGTTTAAGATACTATAGGAAAACGGGATAGAGAAAGGGGAGGTTTAGGTACCCATAAACCGGTTTAACCCGACCACTGGCTTTTGCTGGTGCCGGTACCAAGTCCGGCTATCCCGAGTTCCTATCGTTATTTATGTTTGTCTCTTGTTTTCATTATTGTTTTTCTGGTGCAGTTTGCTTGTAAATTGTGGCATGTGATTGTAGTTCCTGGCCATTGTAGGTGTTTGCTGTTTTCCTGTTTTTGTAATTGCAATATCTAAATTTTTACAAAATTGTGTTTAAAACTAAGGAGTATCTCCCTCATGCAGAGCTCTGTCCTTACCTGAAATTGGCCGTCTATTTAGATCATTTTGGTTGTTTGTTCTCTATCAGCTTTTACACGTTTTTCGGTTGATGAACTTCCAAATGTTTTGGTTTGATCTGCACTGATGAGACATTAGTTGCCGAAATGCGCATATGCAGAAGATTAACAGTTACTTCGGTATTTTATTATTTTATACCGCTGGGCCGATGCCTCTGCTGATGGACCGTTAGTCCTCGAGCGTATTCACCAACCCAGTAGTCAGTACTTCGGTGCTGACCCGAAAACCGACTTTATTGAAACTGGCAATATCTAAATTTTACAAAATTGTGTTTAAAATAAAGGAGTATCTCCTTCATGCATAGCTCTGTCCTTAGCTGAATTTGGCCGTCTATTTAGATCATTTTGGTTGTTTGTTCTCTTTCAGCTTTTTCACGTTTTTCGGCTGACTTCCAAATGTTTTGGTTTGATTTGCACTGATGAGACATTAGTTGTCGAAATGCGCATATGCAGAAAATAAATTAACAGTTTCTTCGGTATTTTATTGTTTATTACTACTGGGTAGATGCCTCTGCTGGTGGACCGTTAGTCACCGAGGGTATTCACCAACCCAATAGTCAGTACTTCGGTGCTGACCCGAAAACCGACTTTATTGAAACTTGCAATATCTAAATTTTACAAAATTGTGTTTAAAACTAAGGAGTATCTCCCTCATGCATAGCTCTGATATGCACTGATGAGACATAAGTTGTCGAAATGCGCATATGCAGAAAATAAATTACCGTATAGCGGGTTATTTTCGCGGGGTGCTAATTTTGGCGTATTTTAGCGGTCCAGGTAAAATCGCCAAAATAAATTCCGCCAAATTTTATTCTACAGCTTATATGTTTAGACAAGTATATGAAATTTAATTAACTAATTAATTAATTAACATTATACCGGCTTTGATAGCACGTCTTAAGTTTGTCTTCAGGGCAAGCTGTGTATGTGACATATTACTGAAAATGCAGGTACTAATATAAATTACATGTCATTTACTAAATAATTGATTAATGGCAATAAAAAATATTGAAATGAAAGAATAATTATCATTCTTTTCGTTCAATATTTCATGTTGATCAACACTTATTATAAACCGAACTCACTTCTTTTCAGTAACAACGGAAATATTTTTTATGTATTTTATGTAATCGCGAAAATAAAAACCGCCAAAATTTTTCGTATACATTTTCTCTTTAAAACTGCCAAATTTTACACCCGTCAAAATAACCCGCTATACGGTAACAGTTACTTCGGTATTTAATTATTTATTACCACTGGGCCGATGCTCTCTGCTGGTGGACCGTCAGTTCCCGAGGGTATTCACCAACCCAGTTCAGTACTTCGGTGCTGACCCGAAAACCGACTTTTTTGAAACTTGCAATATCTAAATTTTACAAAATTGTGTTTAAAAGAAAGGAGTATCTCCCTCATGCATAGCTCTGTCCTTAGCTGAATTTGGCCGTCCATTTAGATCATTTTGGTTGTTTGTTCTCTATCAGCTCTTACACGTTTTTCGGTTAATTGACTTCGAAACAACGGCAGTAGAATACTGAAGGAACAAAGGGGTGAAATTCACAAAAATCGAAGTCCAAAGACAGGGCAAAAACGAGAACACAGAAAACAATGACGTTAGATACAAAAACAATGACGCCAGACAGACACAAAGCACAGAACCAGAAACCACAACATTCAGAACAAAGGCATTCACAGTGTGAACTCCAGTGAAACTGAGAGTGACATCAGGTGCTCCGGAAGGGTAAGCATGTCCTGCTTTGTTAACAGCACCCGTCACACTGTAAGTGAGGCATATATATTTTTGAAAGATCTGTTAGGTTGCTGATTGGTTAATGTCTTTTGCTAACCCTGAGACAAAACCAATTAAAAATCATGGTACGTGTAACTTCTCTAACCCTCAAACAGTACCAAGTTAAATTTGAAAAGCTTTTGTAATCATCCAGTATTCAAACATAGACAAGGGAACATAGTTTTAACATTGGACCCTATGGATGGGAAAGACATTCAAAGATCTTCTTCTCAGAAACTACCAGTCCAATTATAACCAAACTTAGTCACAATGGTCTTTAGATGGTCCCTTCCAAAAAAGGTATCCGGCAGGTCCGTACCTCATCCAAGATGGCCGCCAGCGGGAAAGATAGTTTTAACATTGGACCCTATGGGTAAACACATTCAAAGATCTTCCTCTCAGAAACTACCAGTCCAATTATAACCAAACTTAGTCACAATTGTACTTAGATGATCCCTTCCAAAAAGGTATCCGGCAGGTCCGTACCTAATCCAAGATGGCCGCCAGCGGGGAACATAGTTTTAGCATTGGACCCTATGGGTAAACATATTCAAAGATCTTCTTCTCAGAAACTACCAGTCCAATTATAACCAAACTTAGTCACAATGGTCCTTAGATGGTCCTTTCCAAAAAAGGTATCCGGCAGGTCTGTACTTCATCCAAGATGGCTGCCAGCGGGAACATAGTTTTAACATTGGACCCTATGGAATATAGCATTCAAAGATCTTCTTCTCAGAAACTACTAGTCCAATTAGAACCAATCTAAGTCACAATGGTCCTTAGGTGGTCCCACCCAAAAAATGTATCTGGTAGGTCCATGCCTCATCTAAGATGGCCCCGATCTGGAACATAGTTTTTACATTGGCCCTATTGATTTTAAAGGGAACCTCTGCCCAAATTATTGAATTTTTATTGAAAAGTGGTCTGCATGTTTTAATTTCAGCACTATGTATTACTTTAATTATGAGGGGAACCCCTGCCCAAATTTTTTTGAATGGTGTTCTGTTATGGGTTGTAATGGATGGTGGATCTTTCGGTTGCCATGGAAACCAAACAAGAATACCGTAATTTTAGAAAAAAAAGTATTCTTCAAAATGTTATTTTTCATTTTTCCTATTGGAAATGCCTTTTATCTATGGCAGCCATGGTCCAGGTGAGCGATACAGGCTCTTGAGAGCCTCTTGTTTAAACTTGCAATATCTAAATTTTACAAAATTGTGTTTAAAACTAAGGAGTATCTCCATCATGCATAGCTCTGTCCTTAGCTGAATTTGGCCGTCTATTTAGATCATTTTGGTTGTTTGTTCTCTATCGGCTTTCACACGTTTTTCGATTAATGGACGTCCAAATGTTTTGGTTTGATTTGCACTGATTAGACATTAGTTGTCGAAATGGGCATATGCAGAAAATAAATTAACAGTTACTTCGGTATTTTATTATTTATTACTCCTGTTCCGATGCCTCTGCTAGTGGACCGTTAGTCCCCGAGTGTATTCATCAACCCAGTAGTCAGTACTTCGGTGCTGACCCGAAAACCGACTTTATTGAAACTTGCAAAAAATATCTTAATTTTACAAAATTGTGTTTAAACCTAAGGAGTATCTCCCTCATGCATAGCTCTGTCCTTAGCTGAATTTGGCCGTCTATTTAGATCATTTTGGTTGTTTATTCTCTATCAGCTTTTACACGTCTTTCGGTTAATGGACTTCGAAACAACGGCAGTAGAATACCGAAGGAACAAAGGGGTGAAATTCACAAAAATCGAAGTCCAAAGACAGGGCAAAAACGAGAACACAGAAAACAATGACGTTAGACACAAAAACAATGACGTCATGCAGACACAAAGCACAGAACCAGAAACCACAACATTCAGAACAAAGGCACTCACAGTGTGAACTCCAGTGAAACTGAGACTGACATCAGGTGTTCCGGAAGGGTAAGCATGTCCTGCTCTGTTAACAGCACCCGTCACACTGTAAGTGAGGCATATATATTTTTGAAAGATCTGTTAGGTTGCTGATTGGTTAATGTCTTTTGCTAACCCTGAGACAAAACCAATTAAAATCATGGTAAGTGTAACTTCTCTAACCCTCAAACATTACCAACTTAAATTTGAAAACCTTTTGTAATCATCCAGTATTCAAACATAGACAAGGACAGATCGGTTCCACAAACATGACTAACGAAGACAAAACTAAAATATGACAAGACAACACAAAAAACTAAAGCGCTCACAGTGTGAACTCCCATAAAAACCGAGAGGTGGTCCGGAAGGGTAAACATGTCCTGCTCTGTTAACAGCACCCGTCACACTGTGGGTGATTCAATCCGGGAAAATGTCAAAGTCGGTATTCAAATCCGGGAAGACGTGAATCTAGCTGAAAATGTCCACTTTCATTTGGGATACTGACACGTCATATCTTTCAATGATGCTATGGTGACGGCCATAGAATTTCTTGAGGGATGAAATTAACAAAGGTTGAACAAATCCCTGACTAAGCAGCTTTTGGGACAGTGTTTTTGCTCTGTTCAAAAAATCACTGTACAAACTACTAGCTCGACAGTAACGAATCAACTGTGAAATGTACATTCCATAGGCTGGAGAGGTAGGTATATTGCTGCTAAGAAAGGGAAAGTTCACAATGGGGTAATTAAAATCATCACGCTTGTCATACGGTATAGCTTAGATTTCAAACATCCATCTTCGTCAATATACAATAATAGATCTAGGTACGAAGCTGAAGTAGGTGTTTCAGTTGTTTCTTTAATTTCAAGCTCATTTGGATAGATCTGATGTAAATAATCCTTAAATTTAGGATTATTAAGAGAAAGCACATCGTCTATGGAGCGGAAGCTGAAATTAAAGGACTGGGTTAAATGTTTTTGTTTTCTTTCAATAAGCCCTTGTAAAAACTTGGCCTCGTACGAGTAAAGGAAAAGGTCAGCTAAAAGCCGCGCACAGTTTGTTCCCATAGGAATTCCTATTGTCTGTTGGAAAACACGACCTCCAAATTCGACAAAAATATTGTCGATCAAAAATTCTAACATTTTGATTACGTCAGTCTCGGTGTACTTCTTATTTGAATCGGTGTGGTTCTTAACAAAATATGTCTTGTCTTTCCCTATAACTAAATAGGTGTATCTGCGTTCTCCATTTTTTGTGCAGAAACATTGATGTATTAAATCTGCAATTACTGTTTTCAGTTTATTGTGTGGCAGGGTTGTATAAAGTGTAGAAAAGTCAAAAGTTTGAATGCTATGGCAATGGGTAAGACTGGTTGAGGAAAGCTGTTCAAGGAAATCTTTTGAATTTTTAAGAATCCACATTCCGAAATGATTTGGTTTGATTTGCACTGATGAGACATTAATTGTCGAAATGCCCACACGCAGAAAATAGATTAACAGTTACTTCGGTATTTTATTATTTATTACCACTGGGTAGATAACTCTGCTGGTGGACCGTTAGTCCCCGAGGGTATTCACCAACCCAATAGTCAGTACTTCGGTGCTGACCCGAAAACCGACTTTATTGAAACTTGCAATATCTAAATTTTACAAAATTGTATCTCCCTCATGCATATCTCTGTCCTTAGCTGAATTTGGCCGTCTATATACATCATTTTGGTTGTTTGTTCTCTATTAGCTGTTATACGTTTTTCGGTTAATGGACTTCCAAATGTTTTGGTTTGATCTGCACTGATGAGACATAAGTTGTCGAAATGCGCATATGCAGAAAATAAAATAACAGTTACTTCGATATTTTAGTATTTATTACCACTGGGCCGATGCCTCTGCTGGTGGACCGTCAGTCCCCGAGGGTATTCACCAAGCCAGTAGTCAGTACTTCGGTGCTGACCCGAAAAACGACTTTATTGAAACTTGCAATAACTAAATTTTACAAAATTGTGTTTAAAACTAAGGAGTATCTCCCTCATGCACAGCTCTGTCCTTGGCTGAATTTGACCGTCTATTTAGATCATTTTGGTTGTTTGTTCTCTATCAGCTTTTATACGTTTTTCGGTTAATGGACTTCCAAATGTTTTGGTTTGATCTGCCCTGATGCGACATTAGTTGTCGAAATGCGCATATGCAGAAAATAAATTAACAGTTACTTCGGTATTTTATTATTCATTACTCCTGTTCCAATGCCTCTGCTGGTGGACCGTTAGTCCTCGAAGGTATTCACCAACCCAGTAGTCAGTACTTCGGTGCTGACCCGAAAACTCTTTATTGAAACTTGCAATATCTTAATTTTACAAAATTGTGTTTAAAACTAAGGAGAATCTCCCTCATGCATAGCTCTGTCCTTAGCTGAATTTGAACGTCTATTTAGATCATTTTGGCTGTTTGTTCTCTGTCAGCTTTTACACGTTTTTCGGTTAATAGACTTCCAAATGTTTTTGTTTCATCTGCACTGATGAGACATTAGTTGTCGAAATGCGCATAAGCAGAAAATGAATTAACAGTTACTTCGGTATTTTATTATTTATTACCACTTGGTAGATACCTCTGCTGGTGGACCGTTAGTCCCCGAGGGTATTCACCAACCGAATAGTCAGTTCTTCGGTGCTGACCCGAAAAACGACTTTATTGATACTTGGAATATCTAAATTTTAGAAAATTGTTTTTAAAACTAAGGAGTATCTCCCTCATGCATATCTCTGTCCTTAGCTGAATTTTGCCGTCTATTTAGATCATTTTGGTTGCTTGTTCTCTATCAGCTTTTATACGTTTTTCGGTCAATGGACTTCCAAATGTTTTGGTTTGATCTGCACTGATGAGACATAAGTTGTCGAAATGCGCATATGCATAAAATAAATTAACAGTTACTTCGGTATTTTATTATTTATTACCACTGGGCCGATGCCTCTGCTGGTAGACCGTCAGTCCCCGAGGGTATTCACCAAGCCAGTAGTCAGAACTTCGGTGCTGACCCTAAAAACGACTTTATTGAAACTTGCAATATCTAAATTTTACAAAATTGTGTTTAAAACTAAGGAGTATCTCCCTCCTGCACAGCTCTGTCCTTGGCTGAATTTGGCCGTCTATTTAGATCATTTTTGTTGTTTGTTCTCTATCAGCTTTTATACGTTTTTCGGTTAATGGACTTCCAAATGTTTTGGTTTGATCTGCCCTGATGCGACATTAGTTGTCGAAATGCGCATATGCAGAAAATAAATTAACAGTTACTTCGGTATTTTATTATTTATTACCATTGGGCCACTGGCTCTGCTGGTGGACCGTCAGTCCCCGAGGGTATTCACCAACCCAGTAGTCAGTACTTCGGTGCTGACCAGAAAAGCGACTTTTTTGAAACTTGCAATATCTAAATTTTACAAAATTGTGTTTAAAACTAAGGAGTATCTCCCTCATGCATAGCTCTGTCCTAAGCTGAATTTGGCCTTCTATTGAGATCATTTTGGTTTGTTGTTCTCTATCAGCTTTTACACGTTTTCGGTTAATGGACTTCGAAATGTTTTGGTTTGATTTGCACTGATGAGACATTACTTGTCTTAATGCGCATATGCAGAAAATAAATTTACCGTTACTTCGATATTTTATTATTTATTACTCCTGTTCCGATGCCTCTGCTGGTGGACCGTTAGTCCTCGAGGGTATTCACCAACCCGGTAGTCAGTACTTCGGTTCTGACCCAAAAGCCGACTTTATTGAAACTTGCAATATCTAAATTTTACAAAATTTTGTTTCAAACTAAGGAGTATCTCCCTCATGCATACCTCTGTCCTTAGCTGAATTTGGCCGTCTATTTAGATCATTTTGTTTGTTTATTCTCAATCAGCTTTTACACGTTTTCCGGTTAATGGACTTCCAAATGTTTTGGTTTGATTTGCACTGATGAGACATTATTTGTCGAAATGCGCATAGGCAGAAAATACATTAACAGTAACTTCGGTATTTTATTATTTATTACTCCTGGGCCGATGCCTCTGATGGTGGACCGTTAGTTACCGAGGGTATTCACCAAACCAGTAATCAGTACTTCGGTGCTGACCCGAAAACCGACTTTCTTGAAACTAACAATATCTAAATTTTACAAAATCGTGTTTAAAACTAAGGAGTATCTCCCTCATGCATACCTCTGTCCTTAGCTGAATTTGGCCGTCTATTTAGATCATTTTGGTTGTTTGTTCTTTATCAGCTTTTATACGTTTTTCGTTTAATGGACTTCCAAATATTTTGGTTTGATCTGCACTGATGAGACAATAGTTGCCGAAATGCGCATATGCAGAAAATACATTAACAGTTATTTCGGTATTTTCTTATTTATTACTCCTGGGCCGATGCCTCTGCTGAAGGACCGTCAGTCCCCGAAGGTATTCACCAACCCAGTAGTCAGTACTTCGGTGCTGACCCGCAAACCGACTTTTTTGAAACTTGCAATATCTAAATTTTACAAAATTGTGTTTAAAACTAAGGAGTATCTCCCTTATGCATAGCTCTGTCCTTAGCTGAATTTGACCGTCTATTTAGATCTTTTTGGTTGTTTGTTCTCTATCAGCTTTAACTCGTTCTTCGGTTAACTGACTTCCAAATGTTTTGGTTTGATCTGCACTTATGAGACAATAGTTGTCGAAATGCGCATATGCAGAAAATAAATTAACAGTAACTTCGGTATTTTATTATTTATTACCACTGGGTAGATGCCTCTGCTGGTGGACCGTTAGTCCCCGAGGGTATTCACCACTCCAGTAGCCAGTAATTTGGTGGTGACCCGAAAACCGACTTTATTGAAACTTGCAATATCTTAATTTTACAAAATTGTGTTTAAAACTAAGGAGTAACTCCCTCATGCATAGCCCTGTCCTTAGCTGATTTTGGCCGTCTATTTAGATCATTTTGGTTGTTTGTTCACCATCAGCTTTTACACGTTTTTCGGTTAATGGACTTCCAAATGTTTTGGTTTGATCTGCACTGATGAGACATTAGTTGTCGAAATTCGCATATGCAGAAAATAAATTAACAGTTACTTCGGTATTTTAGTATCTATTACCACTGGGCCGATGCCTCTGCTGGTGGACCGTTAGCCCCCGAGGGTATTCACCAACCCAGTAGTCAGCGCTTCCGTGCTGACCCGAAAACCGACTTTTTTGAAACTTGCAATATCTAAATTTTACAAAATCGTGTTTAAAACTAAGGAGTATCTCCCTCATGCATAGGTCTATCCTTAGCTGAATTTGGCTGTCTATTTAGATCATTTTGGTTGTTTGTTCTCTATCAGCGTTTACACGTGTTTTTGGTTAATGGACTTCCAAATGTTTTGGTTTGATCTGCACTGATGAGACATTAGTTGTCGAAATGCGCATATGCAGAAAATAAATTAATAGTTACTTCGGTATTTTATTATTAATTACCACTGTGCCGATGCCGCTGCTGGTGGACCGTCAGTCCCCGATGGTATGCACCAACCCAGTAGTCAGTACTTCGATGCTGACCCGAAAACCGACTTTTTTGAAACTTGCAATATCTTAATTTTACAAAATCGTGTTTAAAACTAGGGAGTAACTCCCTCATGCATAGCTCTGTCCTTAGCTGAATTTGGCCGTCTATTTAGATCATTTGGGTTGTTTGTTCTCTATCAGCGTTTACACGTTTTTTTGGTTAATGGACTTCCAAATGTTTTGGTTTGATCTGCACTGATGAGACATTAGTTGTCGAAATGCGCATATGCAGAAAATAAATTAACAGTTACTTCGGTATTTTATTATTTATTACCACTGAGCCGATGCCTCTGCTAGTGGACCGTCATTCCCTGATGGTATTCACCAACCCAGAAGTCAGTACTTCGGTGCTGACCCGAAAACCGACTTTTTTGAAACTTGCAATATCTAAATTTTACAAAATTGTGTTTAAAACTAAGGAGTATCTCCCTCATGCATAGCTCTGTCCTTAGCTGAATTTGGCTGTCTATTTAGATCATTTTGGTTGTTTGTTCTCTATCAGCGTTTACACGTTTTTTTGGTTAATGGACTTCCAAATGTATTGGTTTGATCTGCGCTGATGAGACAATAGTCAGTACTTCGGTGCTGACCCGAAAACCGACTTTTTTGAAACTTGCAATATCTAAATTTTACAAAATTGTGTTTAAAACTAAGGAGTAACTCATTCATGCATAGCCCTGTCCTTAGCTGATTTTGGCCGTCTATTTAGATCATTTTGGTTGTTTGTTCACCATCAGCTTTTACACGTTTTTTGGTTAATGGACTTCCAAATGTTTTGGTTTGATCTGCACTGATGAGACATTAGTTGTCGAAATGCGCATATGCAGAAAATACATTAACAGTTACTTCGGTATTTTATTATTTATTACCACTGGGTAGATGCCTCTTCTGGTGGACCGTTAGTCCCCGAGGGTATTCACCAACCCAGTAGTCAGTACTTTGGTGCTGACCCGAAAACCGACCTTATTGAAACTTGCAATATCTAAATTTTACAAAATTGTGTTTAAAACTAAGGAGTATCTCCCTCATGCACAGCTCTGTCCTTAGCTCAATTTGGCCATCTATTTAGATCATTTTGGTTGTTTGTTCTCTATCAGCTTTTACACATTTTTCGGTTAATGGACTTGCAAATGTTTTGGTTTGATCTGCACTGATGAGACATTAGTTGTCGAAATGCGCATATGCAGAAAATAAATGAACAGTTACTTCGATATTTATTATTTATTAACACTGGGCCGATGCCTTTGTTGGTGGACCGTTAGTCCCCGAGAGTATTCACCAACCCAGTAGTCAGTTATTTGACGCTGACCCGAAAACCGACTTTACTGAAACTTGCAATATCTAAATTTTACAAAATCGTGTTTAAAACTAAGGAGTATGTCCCTTATGCAAAGGTCTGTCCTTAGCTGAATTTGGCTGTCTATTTAGATCATTTTGGTTGTTTGTTCACTATCAGTTTTTAAAAGTTTTTCGGTTAATGGACTTCCAAATGTTTTGGTTTGATCTGCACTGATGAGACATTAGTTGTCGAAATGCGCATATGCAGAAAATAAATTAAGAGTTACTTCCGTATTTTATTATTTATTACCACTTGGCCGATGCCTCTGCTGAAGGACCGTCAGTCTCCGATGGTATTCACCAACCCAGTAGTCAGTACTTCGGTGCTGACCCGAAAACCGACTTTTTTGAAACTTGCAATATCTAAATTTTACAAAATTGTGTTTTAAACTAAGATGTATCTCCCTTATGGATAGCTCTGTCCTTAGCTGAATTTGACCGTCTATTTAGATCTTTTTGGTTGTGTGTTCTCTATCAGCTTTAACTCGTTTTTCGGTTAATTGACTTCCAAATGTTTTGGTTTGATCTGCACTTATGAGACAATAGTTGTCGAAATGCGCATATGCAGAAAATAAATTAACAGTTACTTCGGTATTTTATTATTTATTACCACTGGGTAGATGCCTCTTCTGGTGGACCGTTAGTCCCCGAGGGTATTCACCAACCCAGTAGTCAGTACTTTGGTGCTGACCCGAAAACCGACCTTATTGAAACTTGCAATATCTAAATTTTACAAAATTGTGTTTAAAACTAAGAAGTAACTCCGCATGCATAGCCCTGTCCTTAGCTGATTTTGGCCGTCTATTTAGATCATTTTGGTTGTTTGTTCACTATCAGCTTTTACACGTTTTTCGGTTAATGGACTTCCAAATGTTTTGGTTTGATCTGCAGTGATGAGACATTAGTTGTCGAAATGCGCATATGCAGAAAATAAATTAACAGTTACTTCGGTATTTTATTATTTTGCGCCATTTTTTACAATAATTGGTTACAGCGTCTTTAATTATATCAAAACATGCTTGCCAGTTTATTTTTTTAAAGGCGGGCGATATTTAGGCCCTTTTCTAAAGAATTGTCTGACTTCCTTATCTACAATGATGTTAAGATTCCCCGTTAATATATGTCCACAAGGGTCATAGCGATATGGTGACGTGGAACAGTCTCAGCTGCTAGGGTAGTTCCTCTCGAAATTAGCATCGCAGGTAATAGAAAAGTAATTGAAAAAAAAATGTTAGTAGGTTTTTTATAAGAAAAGGAAATGACAGGCATGTCCTTGTTGTCAAAATAGACGGGTATAAGCTTTTGAATATCTGGGTCCCTAAAAATGCCTGCAATATCAATGAGGTCAATTCCTTTATTAATGTATTTTATTTTCAAAAACTATTTTACGTGCTCATCGGGTTTGTCGATTCTCGGATAAAGTCGATGAAAGCAGAAAGCATCAATAATTTTGGAACATTCATAGAGCGGACTATTAACAGACATATTATCACACTCCAAAGAGATTTTATAAAGTTGTGGTACAGGAATTGAACAAAGTTTAGTGAACAAACCATGCCGCCCATTGTTTTTGAAAACAGTATATAGATCTTTTATATTTACTATGTTTTTACGTTTGCTTTTGATGTTATAATTCACTCTTCGACCATGTGACCTGCGATGGCGTAATTTCGGAGAAGAAAATAGAAGCGCACCTACTAATGTTTCCCTGACCCATGACGTTGTCATTCAACCCTAGTGGATAAGCTGTCTGAAGTTTTTTTATCCAAAATAGTTCGCATTCTTTTCTAGATCTTACAAATTCTCTTTTTGATTGATCAGGGGATTTTTCTATAAGTCCTAACGGTTGTATATTAATATATTTTTTATCATGATTATAGATAGAACAGTGTTGGTAGATATATGATCTAAATTTTTTAAGCCGGAGTTAAATTTAAACTAAAAAAATAATTGCGCATTGCAATTAGTGTATTTGACTTGAGAACTGATGTAGTTATGTCCCTTTTAATAATAAAGCTACACTTGTTTGACGAATGTTAGCCTGAAGATTGTTTTCAAACATAAAAGTTCTAGTGGAGATGAACAGAATATTTATCATCCGGTATTTTCAACAAAATATATCATTCTAAACTCAAGATTCTTTACGATTCGTTTAAACTATATAGATTACCTAAGAAAAGTAAATAACACACTTATTTTTTATGAATATTCAAATCGTACTTATATCACTTGATGGAAATAATTCACATATTTATCACATTTATCAAGTTTTTGCATAATATTGTTATCACATGCATTTATTTACGGGAGGGGGACTTTCAAATGTTTAACTGGTATATTTCATTTACAGAAAAAATTATAAATGTTTAACTGATATATTAGTCCTTGTATGTTTAAACAATCAAAAATAATTAATGAAATACTCGTAAGCTAGATGTCTTCAAAATTTACTTTTTAAATGATTAGCTTGCTTTTGACTTATGTCCAAAAGGCTCAAGTTACCTAAGCTAGTATATCAGAAATCGAGCACGCGGGCTTTACTTTCAATTATTTGAATATAATATCCTACAAATGATGTCAAGTACTTAAAAGTGCCAGGTATAAATTGGCTAGTCATTTTCTTCGTACTAAAAGAGCGAAGATTGATCAGTTGTTTTTTGAAATTGTACCCATAATCTGCGAAATATCGTATCTTACAAAACTGACAGTATTTTTATGCCCCCGAGAATCGAGGTTTAATTTTGACGTGGCTGGCTGTCAGTTTTTGTTTGTTTGTTTGTTTGTCCACAAAAATGTTCAAAATTGGGTATCTTTTGAATGCAAATTGTTAGGGACTTCATATTTTGCATGTTTATTCCTTGTGGCAAGACCTTTCAAAGGATACCAGAGCTTGTGATCTTGTGACCTTGACCTTTATGGACTTTTTTTTTAAAATGCAAACTTAAACATTTAATAAATGTTTTGAATGGTAAGTGATGTGGCTTTCATATTTTGCATGTGCATTCCTTGTGGGAAGTCCTTTTAATTTGTACCAGAATGTTTGACCTTGTGACCTTGACCTTGCATGTGTACAACTGCACACAAACATATCTTTTGAATGGTAAGTGATGTAGCTTGCATATTTTGCATGTGCATTCCTTGTGTCAAGTCCTTTTTATTGATAATAGAATATCTGACACCTTGGCATATGACCATACAAATGTATTTGAGAAAGTATTTTGAATGGTTATCGGCCAAAGGGAGATAAGTCAAATTGATATTAGGAATGTCTGCAATGCGTCAGATTTATGTCTATTTATATATAGAAACAACGAAGCCTCTGTAATAGAAAATATTTCTCGATATAGAAAGAATTTGTAATGAAAAACGAGTTTCTTCATTTGTAATTTTATTATGATAGGAATATCTAATTAATAGGAATAACTAATTAATAAAGTTTTCTACTTTAAAGGTGTATTTATGGTGATTTGATTTTTCAGTTGATTTCAGAATTTTATTTACATATTATTTTATAATACAAACAATGAATTCATCTATAGGTGAGGAAATGTTTTTTAATATCTACAGAATTTGTTTTGAAAAAAAATGATTTTTATTATAATGCATAGTTTCTTCATTTGAACTTTGTTTCGTATGTCCTTTGAATGGTAAAATGACAGGTTTTGTATTTCACAGATTGGTGACTTATTGTGATTGCTTCTTAATATTTTTCAATTTCTTATTGGAGATGTTACTTAAAATATTTATTATTTTCTGCTATGAAGATGATGAAAATATCTCTTATGCGATCAGATGTTTTAAGCACTCATAGCACTAATCTAAGGCTATAGTTGAATAATCAAAGTACTGATAGCACTGATGAACAATAACACAATGAGTTCTTTAAATGGGATGTGAAAGTTGTTTTACTTCCTGTCTGATCTGCAGTGGGTGTCCTTTGGGTAACATCTGTGTTTACATCTAACTACAATCATCACTTTTTCATGATTTAAGTTTTCAATTAATGCCAGAATTTATGGATACATACATATATTAATTTCTCAGAAGTAATTTCTGTTCATGCTTAATATTAAGAAATAATTTCTTCTTGACTGTTACACGGGGACATACGTGTTTCACAAAGCACATCTTGTTCGATTAACAGTTTGAGCCCCAATTTTGGTCTAGCGTTTTCAGTAACAGTGGTAAATGTACTGTCTGTATGAGCATGTTTGCTGCAAGCCCAGTTGCATTCACTTGAAAGCCTATTATCTGCCATTGGGATTTAGGATGTTTTACTTATTTTAGCTGAAACAAGTATGTCTTTTATAATTTTTACCTCTCAAAGGTGATACTTTAATTTTTAAGCAAGAATCATTTTCTATTATGTTTCAGTGATAATGTATACAAATGTAATTCTTGGGATAAGTCTTAGGTCTTGGTGTTAGCACTATGCGAATTCTCTTTCGTGAATTTGTTTTTACTTGCATTTTAAATGACCAATTATGTAAAAGTAAATTTTGTTCTCTCAAAAGATATCATTATATTTTAGTCTTTAAAGCAACACATGGCGAAATAGTTTCTAAGTTCGCCAATTCTGTGGTTTTCGTTTTGTCGAACAAATTCGTTTGATGCGGACCACTTGGTAAAAGGCATTCTGTGAGCACTAGGCGGTTAGTTGCAGCTTCTTGGGGAGAGAAATTACTGCTTGTCTTTTTAGCGTGGAATTTAAATGTCAAAACGCGTGTTATATCGGTGCATTGGGGTCCAAAAACAAATATTATCCGTAATTGATAATTTGATTTATTACAGAGGCACCACTTTAACTTCTAACGATTAAAACTACACAAAGAAATAAGAAGTCCATATAATGAACCACTGAGTTGAAAATAATATTCTTTGCGAAGAATTTGGTATTTTTTGGAAAATTTGGAAAGTAGCCTAGAAGTCAGATATGTTTCACATGTTATTACACTTGCGTTTTGTAGCAATTTACTGTTTTATCAATCTTCACTGTCACAAAAACTGCTGAGTCAGGGATATGTTCAGCCTTTGTTGCTTTCGTCCCTTCAGAAATTCTATGGCCGTCACCACGACATCATAGATAGATATGAAATGCCAGTGTCACAAATAAAAACTGACATTTTCAGCTAGATTCGCGTCTTCCCGGATTTGACATTACCGGTTTTGACTTTACCCTGGATTGACCCACTGACAGTGTGACGGGTGCTGTGCACAGAGCAGGACATGCTTACCCTTCCGGAGCACCTGATGTCACTCTTGCTTATTGAGAGTTCACACTGTTAGTGCTTTAGTTTTTTGTGTTGTATATGTAATGTTCTTGTGTTTTGTGGGCATGTGGTGTATTTGGTCTTCCGTCTTTTGGTGTTCTTGCTTTTGCCTTGTCTCTGGACTTTGATTTGTGTAATCTTGTGCCTTGTTCCTTCGGTATTCTACTGCCGTTGTTTTCTTCACTACTTAAAAATGTCGAGGCTTCATTCCGTGAATTTCGCCTCTTATTTTGATATTTATAGTCAGAGTATTTCTGTTCGACTATTTTTGAATTATTGCAATCTATATTATTTGAATCTGATGCCTAGTGTACGGCATTTTAATCAAACCATTGTTGTGACGGCATTCTATTGTATTAACTTTGGATTCTTTTTAAAGAATCCACGGTATTTCTCCAATTTAAAGATTATCTACCAAAACGTCCCGAGGAAATATTTGTTTACTGTTTTTACTGCGACAGGATTGTCCGGTCAAGCGATTTTTATTCGAGTTTTTTTAAACGTTCGTTAAGGACAGACCATTTGATATTGCGGAGTTCTGGGATTTTAATCCAACTTGGGAAATGTGCTTTGCTCGCATGCCAGGTAAATTTGTTGAGCAAGTTTTTTCCTATAACTGAGTATCGAGAGGGCTAGATTATAAGATTATTTCTAATCCAGGTGCTGGTGTCACAGAATCATTTAAGCATCAATCGGTACTAGATTTTTTTTTCTGAAAAATACAACACTCCCATGAAAATCAAATGGTCCGTGCCTTATTGGGCAGGTTATACCGATAGCATAGTACACACTACTAATGTCGCAATTTCCATGTCTTTTAAGTGTAACTTGATGCAAAACATATATCTGATAATTACTCGAAAAAAAATGCTTTGTTAGCTTTCAACAAAAAACAAAAAAGCAAAAAAACAAAAACAAAACAAAACAAAACAAAAACAAAAACAATTACAAAAAACAAAACAAACAAAAAACAAACAAACAAAACGAAAAAAAAACAAAAAAAAACAAAAAACAAAAAAACAAAAAAAAAACACTGAAGTTGCATTAAAGGACTGATTTTAACTTCTCAAATATGAAATTTCCCTTTCTTAGCTGCAATATATATACCTCTCCAGCCTGCCTATTGTACGTTTCTCAGTTTATTCGTAACTGTCAAGCATGTAGTATTTACAGTTTTTTTAAGATTTAAAACATTGGTCCAAAAGCTGCTAAGTCAAAGATTGTCCAGTCTATGTTAATTTCATCCCACAAGAAATTATATGCCCGTCAACATAACATCTTTGAAAGATATGACGTAACGTTACCCAAAATATAAGCCAACATTTTCAGCTAGATGACTGTTTTCCCGGATTTGACAGTACAGATTTTGGCGTTTTCCTATTTTGACTCACTGACAGTGTAATGGGTGCTGTTAACAGAGCAGGACAACCGGAGCACCTAACGTCACTCTCATTTTCAAGGGATTTCACATTATGAGTGCCCTTGTTTTGAATCTCAAGTTTTTATTTCTGCGTTTTGTACCTCTCTAAAGTCATTGTTTTGTGTGTTGTTGTTTTCATGTCTTTAGACTTCAATATTTGAAACTACCAATCCTTAGTTTTTTTTAAATTACCAATCCTTTGTTTCTTCGTTATTCTACTCTACTTCCGTTGCTTTAACTGCATCTAATACACATTCATATAAAGTTAAACAATATAAACAGGAAAAACACATAACGTTGTAATTTGTGATTCTGTCTAGTTACTATTTTATCTATGAAGTATATCGTAAAGAGTAGATCCAGCAGTTCATTTAATGACTGTTTGAAATCATATATATCTGTTTTCTTTTACTATCCTTTCGCTCTCTGTAGATTCATTAAAAATCTTTGAATGGGTTTTAGTTTTGAAGTTTGTAGAGTAACTCTCTTCCTTAAAGTATGTTCTGTTTATCCTCCAGTTTGATATGTATTTGTATGATGTATCGTCCATGAATGTAATTCAATACATTTTGTGTATTCTAATTCGATATTTGCAAAACATTGTTTTATTCACATATATATATGTCAGTCTCAAACTATGGCAAGTTCTAACTCTATGGCAGATTCCAAGTCTATGGCAGAAAATTACATAACAGAGGATATGTCACTCCAAATATGTGACAGATTATATTATTTCCAGATCCACTTTCAGAATCTGTGACAGCTGTACCTGAAGATAAACAGTGTTAGTTACACTGATCAAATCTTTCACTTAAGTCGATATTAATAGAGGTTATATAATTATGTTAACTCTGGCAAACAAGACCTTTTGTTTTTGATAATGACTTAATTTTGGTGTATCAAGCACCAATATACTGTCATAGAAAGTAGGCTTGGTGGTTGTTCACACTGTTGTTTGTAAATGGACAGTTTTATTTCTTTCTTTGAGACAATATGAATATGAACAATAAAAGCTTTATTCCATTGCTTGGTTTTACCATGCATTTGTAAGAATTTTGTCTCATTGCATTTGCTTCATATCCCTTCACTTTTAATGCCATAGGTTTGGAATGTCAAAACTACCATTAATTTTATATCTACCATAGATTTGGGATTTGTGAACGTCGTAAATCTGGCATAGATTTTGGATAGGTAACGTCACAGTCTGCAACAGATTTGGAATCTACCATATATTTTGAATTGAGCACAAATGATTTTGTCTTTTTTGACTGATAAATATCTTCGGTTATTAGCATTCGCCATACTTTGTCACTGTGCATATCAGGCAATAAAGATGAACAGTAAATACTATTGCTATATACGACGCTGTCGTCAATTTAATTCAGAGAAGTGATTGTTTAAAATAGATTTTACGCTTTGTATTGGTGGTCTCAGTGATCTTGAGTCACTGCCCTTGACTTCCAGGGCTTGTAGTCGATACAGCGACTTCCTTGATAGAGCCCAGTTGCTTACAAATAGACTACTTAAACAAGGCTACGTTACCAAAAACTTAAAATCATCACTACAGAAATTTTACGGCCGACATCACGATCTTGTCGATCGTTACGGGATATCTGTTTCCCACATGACAACAGATCTTTCCCTCTAGAACTTAAGTTTGTTTTACTCTATCGGATATACTTTACTACCGGATTTGACATGTTAAACACGGCGGGTGTCTTATAAGAAGCAGGAGATGCTTACTCTACCGATACACCTGATCTCACCCATGGTTTTTATTGGGTCCGTGTTGTTCATCTGTATGTGTGTCTTCGTTTTTCTTTTTTGTCCCGTACTCAAGTGGTGTCCTTGTTTCTTAGTGTTTCCGATGTTGCCTTTGTCCATGGATTGTTCCTTCTTTGACTGACGGTTCGGTTCTCACTTACTTTTCCACATATCTGTGGAAAATTAGCATCTTTTTGTGTTGGTGTGTTCTCAAAGCTAATCATTGCCATTTAAAAACATTGTATTACATTTCATTGTTATTGTTCATCTCTTAATAAACGTCTTTATTGCCAATAAAATATATTCTTATAATAATTCTTTTTTTATTGTTTAAAGTTATGATGAAATTTCATCGGTGTGTTTTGAACGAATCTTACCAATTTTGCGTAATGCTTATGTAAAACATCGGCAAACGAATACCGACGCAAGAACGAGGAAAGGGGAAATTCTGAAAATCATAAATCCAAAATCACTGCATTTCACAGCAACAAGAATTGAGACAGTATGACGAAGACAAAACAAGTAAACAAAAATGAACAAGAACGCCACAAAACTAAAGCACTAGCAGTATGAACCCCTATAAAATCTGAGGTATCATCAGGTGCTCCGGAAGGGTAAGCATGATCCACGCGTGACACCCATCACACTGCCAGTGAATGTCCGGTTTTGTCATAGTCGGTGTTAGTCAGTCCGATAACAAACTCTGGGTCTACCCAAAGATATCTGTTTTCATTATTGAAACAGAAACATTGTAATGGTCTGTCAAATCGTGGTGTCGACGTAAAATATAGATAAATTTTCCCAAGAATGCAGGTTGTTTATTTAAACACTGGATGAAATGTTTTATAACTGAGATGTTGGATAATCAACGGTCTTCTAAACAAAGTAGCAATTTATTAAACGTTTAGGTTTTCAATACCTTTAACACTTGAGTACTAAAAACTGTAAAGCACTTGACTACTTATTACTGAAAACTGTGTCCTGTAAAACCCTTGAGTACTAATCCCTGCAAAACAATTAAGTACTGATAACTGTCAATCTGTATAAAATTGTTAAAGAAACTGTCAGGTTGCTAATACATTACTCAAGAAACTTAGAGTATACTTCCAACGAATACCACTGAGTAGCTTTTGGGATTGTAATTTCGTTCTGTTGTCAAAACTGACGTACGCTTACATGCTCGATAGTAGCGAACGAGTTGTGATATGAACGTTCCATTTGTTGGATATGTGAGTATATTTCTACTCAAAAATGGTAAGTTCACAATTTGAAAGTTAATATTATCGTTTTGATTTTAAGTGTCCGGAGTTGTCAATATAAAGGTTAAGGACAAGGGAGAACGTTAACGTTGGTGTATTAGCGGAAACATTAATGTCAAGTTTATCCTGGTAGATGGGACGATAATAATCCTAAAATCGAGGGTTGTTTAAAGATAATCGTCATCTATGTAACGGAAACTGACATTAAATGATCTGACCACATTTTCCTCTGCTTTCTTAACTAGACCTTGTATCAACTTTGCTTCATGCGAAAATAAAAACAGATCTGCTGGATGTGGTGCACAATTAGTCCTCATTGGTATTTAGATTGTCTGTTGGAGAACTTGTCATACGAATACGAGAAATATGTTGTCAATTAAAAATTTAAGCACAGCAATTGCATCCTCCTCTGTTATACTTTTTTGTGAAATCAATGTGGTTTTCGAAAAAAAAGATGTGCGTTTCCTGCATCAAATATGAGTACCACTTTTTCATGCAGAAAAGTGAATGAGATCTCGTATTAATGATTTCAATTTGTGAAGTGAAAGAGTGGTGTAAAGTGTTGAAAAATCATAGGCATTCATGCTGTTTCAAAAATTAAGTCCTGATTACGGTAGATATTCTAATAAATCCTTCGAGTTTTTGAGAATCCACATCCGAGTCACTCTGCTTGTTGAGTATGTTTTTTTTTCTCAGAACTACTTGAGGCCATCTTTGACTGCGGTTACTAATCATATTAGAAGTTTGAAAGGGTTTTGTACTGGATTTCGAAGACCTAGCAATATACCTTTCTTTGTTATGACATTTTTGAATTTGGGTATCCAATAAATTGAGAGAAGTTTGTTTTCGTCATTTACTATTATACTAAAGAAAGACAAAAAAACTTCTCATTGTTGATGATGTCCTCCTTTGGTATCGTACAAAGTGTTTAGATAAATTGCAAAATGGATTGTTAATACCCATTTCTTTTATCAATCAGTCATTGTAGTGTGTTTGGTAAACAAAAGAAATGTTGTCATGGACTTTTTACTGTCTTCCAACGTTTGAACCTTTTGGATACTTGTTGTACTTTGGCTCATAGATGACTTGAGGCTTCGTATACGAGCTACGATCAATGACCCTATGGACTGATCCCATGATAAACTGTTTCAACTGCCTCTTCCCCCTTCCGAGCCCATCGTTTTTCACATTCTTCAAATGCATCCATCACAAGTTTAAAATTGTATTTCCAGTTGATAGTCTATAGTTCACGAAATTTTTTACCTTTTGCGAAAAGATTTCATAATTTATATTTTCAACAATGTAGACTTCCCCAGTAAAAACGTATGTAGCAGGGCCATTTAAAAATGTGGAGGAAAAACGAGCATAATCGGGTAGTTTGGATTTAAAATACCCGTTTGAAATTGAAAATATCCGTTGCAATGTTACGAGCAAACTGTTGTGGAGATTCAAAATAGTAACATGAGCTAAAATATAGGATATGAACATTCTTAAGGAAGTTCGCTGGTCATAATTATGTATTTCTGTCAGATTTTTGGACTTCTCTTGTTTTATCTATTTGAAAGCTTAATATTTTTTTTCCTGGTTACCCCCTTATTGTTTTCCATAATTTCGGCATTCTGACGAAATTTTATTGAATTGGTGTTATTTCATCACGCTCATAATTGGATAAATATCTGTCATGTTAAACCTTTGAAAAAATGCAGATGAGTGAAGTTCCCCGCCATTTTTTAACATTCGTATCTCAAAAATGACATCGCTAAGCCATAATTTTTTTTTGCATAAATTACTTTTTTTTCAATTTTGTTACAAAAAATTACATGCTGGCCTACAATGTAACTAACATCCTTGTTATTCTAAATTCGACCAGCGAACGTCCTCTAAACGTTTGCAATATTTCGTGCTCGTATTTAGCTATAGAGCTAAAATAGTAAAATGATTAAAAATGCAGGAAATGAACCTTCTTAAAATGTCTGCAATATTTCTTGTTCGTGTTTAGTTGTAGATCTTATCTGCATTTGGGTAGAAATTGTTCCAATTGATATCAGTACAAACGGGTTGTATCTGTAGCATCTGATGAGACAAACGTAGTGTTTTATGTTCTTCCGTATGTATAGAAACCTAAAAAGATTGTAAGTTCCTGATAAATAAACAATTGTTTTTATAATTTCAGAATGTAACCAGGAATTCAACAATGCAAAATACCATGGCGAAACGTGGCATATTCTATGAAGGGGATATTTTGATTGAATTTAAGTTATCTGAAACAATTTGTGCTTCCCAATTAGACATTATATGCATTGTTGGTTCGACAATCATTGATGTTGGCAATATAAATATATCAGAGCAATATTGTTCAGGTATGAATTGTATTTTATATTTTTTCTAAGAAAGACGATATATCAGGGCCAAAAAACCAAATTCTACATTTTGACGATTCAAGACGAATTATAAGAACTATTTTAATTACATTGTAGTCCTGTAATTTTTACAACGTGTCTAATTTGGACCCTGAATTTTTGGTTTAACGAATACAGGAATAACTTCTTCAAAGTTGGCATAGACAATTTGTGTTTATTTCTTTTGTCTTTGTCATACTGTCTCAATTCGTGTTGATGTGAATTGCCGTGATTTTGGATTTATAATTTTAGAATGTCCCCTTTCCTCGTTCTTGCTGCGGTATTCGTTTGCAGATGTACAATTACGTGTAAAAATGCGTATCTATAGAATCACTGACGTATCTGCTTTTTATCATTCATGCCGTTTATTTTAAACAATCAGGACATTTTTCAGTCTTATTATGTTGATGAACCAGCTGCTACATTTTAGTTAAAATAAAAACGATATTGACGAAACAAATTTCTGTCCCACTTTGCATATTATGTTTTACGACGTATTAGAAAATAATATGATAACAATCAAAAACCATCTTTTTTGTTATTTTCTCTTTAAGCTGTAGTGTAATCTGTCTTATTTGTAGAGTTAAAATTTAAGGTTCCCGTTATATGCAAACGCTTAAATATAAGTCATATCCCCTTTTTTTTCATTGCAACGATTTATCTACAAATTATTAAATGATTAAATTACTCACGCAACCAAAATAATTAAAAAAAAATCTTTGTTATGAGATCTAATTTGCGGTATAAATGCGGTCGGTTTGAATAATTTGCCACTGGTAACCTCGTTTGTCGTTATAATTTCATTCATTTCTTTGTGTTGAGATGTTTTATTATCAAGTCGTGTACACATTTAATTTGTACAAAACATCAAGCAATTACACATACAAATACATAATGGATGTTAGCTTTCATATCAATCGTTTGCCGATGTCCTGTATCCAAAATTGCTTAAAAATCACTAGTATATTCAAGTAAATTCCTGCAGTGAAATTAATGTCTTTTGTACCCTATTTACACAACAATTTTACTTTAAAGTTGGGTTGATTATTTTAAAAATTTACTGCATGAATGGATCGTTATTTCGGTCAGGACACAATATAAATGGGGATTGCTTAGAAAGTTCCAGCGGCAGTCAACTTTAATGACCCAACAATGCATTTTTCAATTTTTTGTCACTGTCTCTGAATTTTGTAAATGATATATATTTGAGTCCTTTGATATACTACTGCCGTCCTTGTAGTATATATATTTATCGAATGAAAATAAATAAGTCGGAATACTTCAAAGATTTAGGGAACTTATTGTAACTTATTGTCATAGTCCATAAAAATTAAGCAAAATTATCAAAGTGTCGAATTAAAAAAATGAAGAACAGTATTCAAAATCGTTTTAGTCCTTTTTAACTATGAAATAGTAACAGTTATATCAGTCACTCCAACTGATAACCTGGTACAGGTATACATTCGATAAGGAGCAAATAAAAAACATGTATTGAATCGGACTTCCTGACACTATGTCATCTACTCGTACCTAAGAATTGATGTTGAACGAAATCACTTTGTCTATAGAAGAGGCCAACCACACCACCGACGACTGTGCCATGCAATAATACGACCACAAAAGTTTGTAATTCTTAAGGAAAGAAATTGCACGTCCTTGGAGAAACTGAATTCACCTATACTTGCAAAGTTTTAGTGTCATAAACAAATACAATAGGATTGATCTGGTTATATGTTGAAATAATGAGAAAATATTGAAACAACATTGAGAAGAGGAAATTCAAAAATAAGAGTTCTGAAGCAAACAAAGAAAAGTTTCACGAATTATTTTTATACAAAACACCTTTTCATCAAAATGTTCTTAAAAATGTCCTTTTTGCAAACAAATTTATCAATGATGTATAAACTTTATGATCACTGTCCATTTTTTCAACCTTAAATACTGTTGAGAACGCCATTTACTTATGCATATTAAATACATGCAATTAAGTTCTTTTTTACAGTTGAATACGATGGTCATGGAACAACAACCATTTATCCAGTGGCTGGAATAATAACAGGACTTGTGATAGCATGTGCAGCTACTACGATTACGATTGTATCATATAAAGGTTCGTCTACACATAGTCAATGTCATTTTACGAAGGTCTCTTGTCATCGATGGAGATTATAATAACTGTCTATCTTAACCTTTTAAAGTTGGATATATTTAGAAAAAGAATTAAGTAACTTTATATACAGAAAAGAATATGTTTAAAACCAAATTGACATATATACAAAAAATACTACTGTTTTTACATTTAAGAAAACTTGCTAGTCCAAATTTGTTGTATAAACTTTATATATTAGTTGAAAACAGTTTCGACATATTTTCGAATATCAGTTTTATCAATTTCACATACTAAAACAAAAAACAAAAAAAAAACAGGCAATAAAATAACGAATAAAAAAAATTATCAAAGGTAATAAAAGAAGAACTTCCCTTGAAGATGATTAATATCATGAATTATCATTTTCACAGCACATGTAATTAAACAATATATCAGATAAGAACTGCCGTTAAAGTAGTAGCGATTCAATAAATAACGATTACAAATATTACTGTGATTTTAGTTTCTGCATATGACAGATTTTGACAAGTTATATTTTTCAGACAATTCAGCACAATTGGGTAAAAGCGATTGACAGTCCTGTTATTAGTAACAAAATATTGTTTCTTTCAATGTTATATGGAATTAATGTGAAGGACATGCAACACTTACCATGGCCGAAAATTACAATCACAAGACCACAATCTTGAGGAGGAAAGAATAAAACAAAACGTAATTTAGATCTTGTGGATCGGTGTGGGACATTTGTTTCCCAGATGACAACAGACCTTTCTCTATACAACTAATGTTTGTTTTTCCTCCATCGAATTTGACTTTACTACCGGAGTTGGCATGTTCAGCACGGCGAGTGTCTTATAAGAAGCAGGAAATGCTTAATCTACCTATACACCTGATCTCAACCATGGTTTTTATTGGGTCCGTGTTGTTCATCCGTATGTGTGTCTATTTTTTTCTTTTTTCTCCCGTACTCAAGTGATGTCCTTGTTTCTTAGCGTTTCCGATGTTGCCATTTTCCATGGATTGGCCGTTCTTTTGACTGACGGTTCGGTTCTCACTTATTGTAGAAAGATGGGTCGTTAAACAGACGGCTAGCTAAAGGAGCTTAGTCTGCTGGTAAAACACTGTCGCACTACGAAAAAATCAAATTCAAAACTTCCTGAAATGTTTGGTAAAGATTCATCATTGATTTCAGGCGAAATCGGCAGTATCAGTGAGAGGCCTGTATACCTGTAAAATCTTCAGGTCATTGTTTCCCAAAGCCAATTTAACAGAATCATAAAAGCGTCCAGTTAATATTCCCTTTTACGTAAGTACTGTGATTTCATTTAATTTCGTGGGTACCAATTTTCGTGGGTAGAGAAAAAAAGACATTTCGTGGTGTACGTAAATTCGTGGATTGCCACTTGTTCCAAGAAAAAAAAATAATTCAAATTTATAAAATAAAGATTATAAAATTCACTGCTTCAGTACCTTCAGTATTGATGTCAAAACATCAAAATTCAGAACTGTACCTGTAATTAAAGTTTCACCTGTAATTAAGAATTCATAGTAATGTGTAGATATTTTGTAATTAGGTAACCATCTGACATAACCGTACTCCATTCTTTATTTATAAATAGACACCTGTATTGATTGCAAAATAAACATGTCTTTTTCAGCAGAACATAATTAAAACTTTAAAAGTTTAATTGTAATATGATATAAAAACTGAATTGAGATGGTTCTTGTCCAAATCAACACTTTAGCGTAATTGATAAACAAAACAGGAAGTCAGTTACCACAAATTTGTTAAATGGGAAACACTTGGAAATAAAGCATTTTAACTTATTTTGCTGGTATTTAAGGTTCAAGAGAATGCATATTTACTTATTGTTGGATATATCAGTTAGTTTGGGGTCAGGTACAATTGCAAGGTTTATGGCCTTTGTTGATCAGGTCCTTCATTATGTTCATTCATTTGTGTTTGAAACTTGCACAAGAAAATCACATTTCGTTGAGTATTTGAATTCGTGGTTTGGGGACACCCACGAAAACAACGAAAATTGGTACCCCACGAATAAGAATGAATTCACAGTAATGTAAATATCGTCCAAGTTTTCCGAGATTTTCTTTATCAGTTGTAAACATTTCTAACAACATTTCCTAAAAAAGTTAGAAATGCCCTTAGAAATACGTTGTTTGTGGTCACACCATATTTAGATATCAAATGTTAATATCGTCTATAAAACTTTTTAAATGTGTTTATCATATTATGAATCCGTAACCTTGTTGTATAAAAATGTGGATGTTATAGTAAGGTTACGTTCATTAAATATGTCAAGAGTAGAACAGATGCGTATGAATCGTACGAATCGTACTTGTTGAGATATATACACCCCTATGGAACTTCTCCGTCAAGAAAAGGGAAATTAGTAACAGTAAAATCAAAATCATCCCCTTTATCATAAAATTTCGTATTAAGTATGAAAAAGAGAGGAAATGCAAATGTATGGTAAATGTCAGGGAGACAACATCCCATATCCAGGTTAAAACGACCCAACACAAAGAATCTAGGGTCACCGTACGGTCTCAACACAGTGAGGAACCTCACACCATATAGCAAGCCCTAAATGCCCCACCCCCAACCCCACCCCCCAAAAAGGTAAAAAAAAATGAATAAATCAATGGAAACAAACCTTATCCAATAGCCCGAATGTCAAGAAACTAAAATTTTATAAGAAGATAAGGACAAGCCAATGACCAACATACTCCTGACTTGGGACAGGCGCAAAAATTGTGGTGGGTTTAACTCGTTTTCTTTGATCCCCTTAGGTTATCATGGAAAATTTTAATAAGTTTATCATTGTTTTTTACGCTGCCGTTTGTAACAGAAAACAAAAACATCTGCAATAAATGTTGCATAGTATGTAACCAGAATTTCAATAACCTGTTGATAACAATGCTTCCAAAACGAATACAAATGTTGTCTAGCAAAAGAGTGTGGTTATTTTGAATTGGAATTTATGATTGTATCATTATGATACAAACGAAATTAAAAAAATGTCCTTGAAAGTATCAAGATATTTAGTAAAATATAAAAAAACAAATTCAGCCTAAATTTAAAACAAAATAAAATGGTATAGTTGGCCACGATTAAACGGTAAAAAACACAAAATGTACAAATTAAAAACACATAAAAATGACAAAAATGGAAAGAGAGGAAGGGAAAACTGCCCAACGTTTCGGCCTATATGGCCTTCGACTAGGGGACTACCGGGCTAAATACGGAGAAGTTGGATATGACGAGAGAAGGCGGACCTAATGGCGTGTCACAGATATTNAAAAATCGTGCCAAATCTTGAACTTAATCAAAAACGAGAAATAAAACATTAGTTATCTGTACTATGTAGTGAGACCAACTGTGGTCTTAAACAGGTCTATCGCGGTTCTCTGTATAATTTTGGGGTGTTTAGAAAGAAAATTTAGAAATTTGTTCAATAGATTTAAAACAGTTACAATGCATGTTTCCAAACAAATATGTTTTGGAGTTTAAAGGATATTATTTAAACTTACACCAACCAATCATAATGTGTATAAAAAATTGAAATTATATGGTTGAGTAATGCAATAAATATGAAATTAATATAGGTAGGGTTGTTGTATGTCACAGGTGTATTTATTTGAAAGCACTTGCTGGCTTAACTCATTTGTACCAAACAATGACCAGCAGTCAATTGATTGAGGAGGAAAACACACACACAGGTGCTTTTATTTTTATTCTTTATCAAAATAGTATTTTGTTTGTTAAAGGTTACCATCTTCCTTTTTCAGTGAAACTCCTTCAAGTTATTCAAAATGTTGAAATTGATTAATTTCATGAAATGACTACTTTTTTCAGTAAGTTCACAAAACCGCGAAAAGCACCAGCAATTTCATTTAAATTTCCAGTGGTTTCATGAAAACACTGAAAAATTACCTTGAGAACTACACAAATTTCACTAGTAGATATGTTTTGATCTTGTTTGGCCATTTTGATCTTATCACGATCTTGACAAGCTTACCACAATTTTGTTAAGACAATGTAAGATTTTAAGTTGGTTTTCAAGATAATTGATTTCAAGGACAATCAAGACGTGTTAAGATAGTTTAAGATTAAACAAGATCCACTTGTTAATTATGTCCAGGAACGATCAAGACGAATTAAGTTTGTTAAGATCAAACAAGATCCGGATTTGTTCTTGTTTGATCATGAAAAACTTAACACATCTTGATCGCCCTGAATGCAGTTACTAGTATCTTGTTTGATCTTGATAAACTGAACAGGTCTTGATCGTCCTTGAAAGCAATTGTCTTGAAATACGACTGAATATCTTGCACAGTTTCAACAAAATTGTGCTAAGCTTGTCAAGATCGTGATAAGATCAAAATGGCCAAACAAGATCATAACATATCTGCTAGTGTTTAGTGATCAAGTTTTGAACAACATAATGATACTTAAATGGTAAAAATATTGAATTTCTATCGAAAATATTGCGACGTCGGCCTCTGGTGCATAGAGTCGGTACACCCAGAAGAGCCGATGTGCACTAAACCACAGACTAAGAATATAGGCTATGGTTCAAAAATACAAATATGGGAAACATAAGTAGCTAGACCGAGAGTTCAATACTCATATAAAATAAATTGTCCCAACAAATCGCCCACTAATAAAACTATTTATGTTTCGTATTATACGATGCCAATATAAGAACCAACAATTAATTTGAGAACGGTGCTCCTATAAATAGGAGGAACGAATCCAATAGGGAATAAATATTTCCTATATTAAACACATATAAATCAACCCTCAGTTGCAAAAACAAAACTAACAAATTGACACTCATGACTGGTCAGGTCATGGGTTCCCTTTCAGACTTTCCCGAGATCAATTCGTGTTTAGATGTGCTCTCGTTATTTAGCTCATCTTCTTTAGTTTCTTTTCTTGCACAATGCTTACAGTTCTCCACACAAGGCCTTCTACTCAAATCGTCCGCATTCGAGTGAACTCGACCGGCACGGTGAACGATGGTGTAATCATAAACTCATTAAACCTCTAGCCATCTTGCTAGTTGACCCCCGGATTTTTGAAGTTTTCTAACCATTGCAACGAACCATGATCAGTACGTATGGTAAAATGACGACCACATAAGTAATGATGAAAATTTTTAACTAAGTATACTATTGCCAACAACTCTTTTCTGGACACACAATAGTTTCTCTCGCTTTTCGAAAAAGTTTTGCTATAATAACCGATCAACCTCTCTTGACCCCCTTGTACTTGAGACAAAACACCCCCTATTCCAACTTCACATGCATCCGTGTCAAGAACAAATTCTCCTGTATCAACTGGGAAACCTAAAATTGGGCGGATGTCAAACGATCTTTAAGTGTCTTAAAAACATTTTCACATTCCGGAGTCCATACAAATTTTCTACCCTTTTCTGTCAATTGGTGCAAAGGCTTTGCTATTATCGAAAAAAATTTTACAAACCTTCTGTAGTAGGAACAGAACCCGACAAATGAGCGTGTTTCCTTTACATTTTTAGGGGCAGGCCAATCTAATTCAACATTAATTTTATTTTCATCTGTTGCAATACCTTTACTACTGATTTCATGGATTTTATTACCTAAAAATGTCACCTCATTTTGGACTAAAACACATTTCTGGGGTGTAACTTTAGATTTGCCAATCTCATTCTTTCACATACTTCTGTCAAATTTTGTATATGGTCGTCAAATGTTTTTGAAAATACCACAATATCGTCCAAATAGACCAAGCATATTTTCCAGGTGAAACCTGCTAATACCTTCTCCATCAGCCTTTCAAACGTTGCTCAAGACCAAAAGGCATGACTCTGAACTGTCAAATACCACTACCCGGAATACAAAAACTTGTCTTCTCCTTAGAACTATCCTCCAAACCGCACTGCTAGTACCCCGATCGAAGATCAAGTGTACTTAGCCAGTAATTTCAACTTAAAGCTTCTAAAGTGCCATCAATACGGGGAATGGGTTGGGAATCAGACACCGAATTCTCATTTATTCTTCTGAAATCACAACAAAATCGTATCTTACTGTCTGTTTTCTCTGTCACCATAACAATCGGTGAGCACCAGGGGCTAGTAGATGGTTCCATTATCCCCCTTTCAGCCATGTTTTTAATTTCAGCCTTCCCAGCTTCACGTTTTGGTAACGGAAGTCTGTATGGTTTCAAATGAAACGGTTTTGTATTTCCCGTGTCTATTTTATGTTTTACCAGCTCAGTATACCCAATATCCGAGGATGATTTCGAAAATACATCTTGATTTTTAATTAGAAATTTTCCCGTTCATCACCTTTCAGTGCTTCAGAACTTTGATTATACAGTTCCTCTAAATGCTTGGGTATACCCTGATCTGAACTTAATTCTATACTACACACCCTTGTTTGAGAATTTTCAACTTCCAATTCAACTGTAGCCGGCTCAAAATTAGCGGCAATTGTATTTTTGTAAATTTTGACAGGCTTGTCTCCAAAATTAGCAACTCTTTACGGGATCGTATTACTATTTTGTGAAACTACCGCTTTAGCTATTAACAACCTGTTTTATCAACGAACTCGCTGATAGGTACAACTATTCCAACAGAATTAAATTTCGCCGTCTCACACGTTTGACCTTTTATTATCTTTTCACAGCCTGCTGGAATTTTAACAGTTTCTACAACTGATATTCTACATCACCTACTTTCACCTTTTTTTGTAAAACATGGGATAAAATCGCCTTTAATTTTAATACAGCTTTTATTGAAAAGTAAATCAATCTGATGTAACATAAAAAAGTCCACCCCTAAAATTGCTTCATCTTTTATATTTGCAAGCAAAAATTCGTGCTGAAAATTATGGTTTCCCAACTTTAAATTCAACTCTACCTTCCCGAGAAATTCTGACGCTTCACCGGTTGCCGTCAATAAATTCATACGAACCGGATATACCGGAGGTCGAGATGAGGGAGAAATTATTTCGTAAATATCTTTTCTCAATATAGAAACACATGCTCCAGAATCAACTAACATTGAAACAGATAAATCATTTAATTTTTCCAACAAAAAGTATCCCTCATCTCTGCCCCATGAAGCATTTGAAATTATTGTGTTGGGCCTGTCAACCTCGACCGAGGACCGACCCGTGCACTCGACTCTGGTCCGTTTTCCGACCTTTGGTGATTTCCGTCATTCCGAAAATTATTCTGGCGAACATTATTTGATGCCCTCTGATTAAAATTTCTATTATGATTAAAATTTCTATGGTTTTGGCTATTATTTTTCATAGAGCGTACTTCATTTCTATGGATGTTAAGGCTATCTTTAATACTTCCAATTTCATCAACAATACTTGCACTTGGCGTGCTTTCCGCCACCCTCACTATTTTCCCTTTTTGTCTGTCTGCGACCCTAAGCGCCTCTAGGCGAACAGCAGTTGTTTCAGTCTCACTTATAGTTTTTGGGCCTACTCTCCTGAGCCTTAACCTAACTTCAGTCTCTGGTATGGCATCGATAAAGTGGTCTAATGCCAGCGTATCCCGTACCGCCGGAGAAGTACCCGGGTAAGCCCTACGTGTAAGCTTTTTGATAGCCTGTGCCAATTCCGGCAATGTTTCATCCCTTTGACGAACCCGAGTTTGCAATTCAGCACGATACACTTCTGAACGATTAACTGACCCGAATAAACTTTTTAAAGCCTCAACCAAGCTATCAAAGTTTCTTTTCTCATATTCAGATAATTCATTTAAGAGCACTCTCGCTCCACCTCTCAAACTACTGGCTAAAAATAGCGCTTTATTTCTATCACTCCAATTATTCAATAAACTAAATTGTGCTAGATATTCAACTAAATCGTCCGATCCATCTTACATTTGCGGCTTTACTTTACAACTAATTTCAGTTTTACCGGTTTCTCTGTTATAAGAATTCAAGTGGCTATTGTTTTGATTTTCTTTCAACAGGGTACTTGATTCTTGCCCTCTTCCAAAAATTGGGATAACTCCTTTATTTGATCTATCTTATTTTCAAATCTTTGAAACATCAACTCCAACTTATTGGAAAAATCATTCACGCATTCATTCATTAAATGCTTCATTTCGAATCTATCTTTCATTTCCAAACAATTTGAACTATGAATCCCGCATAATTCTTGTTCATGTGCAGTGACATCGTTATTGTCACTTCTTATTTCTGAATTTGGACCAAACGTAACAACATTTTATTCATCCATTGACATTTTTTTAAAGAAACTACTTTATTCAATTTTATTTTCTATTTATATCTAATACCCAACAATTTTTTTATATAACCAACTATGTGACTCTAAATAAAATCCCACCGTGCTGCCACCAAAATGCGACGTCGGCCTCTGGTGCATAGAGTCGGTACATCCAGAAGAGCCGATATGCACTAAACCACAGACTAAGAATATAGGCTGTGGTTCAAAAATACAAATATGGGAAACATAAGTAGCTAGGCCGAGAGTTCAATACTCATATAAAATTTCTATACTTTATTAAACTGATATAAATAACAGCTGGAAACTGACTTGGACATGGACTTCGGTACGGGTTTGGTCGGCTACATGGTCTAATCGGCTGTGTCGTATTGAACGATGCCAATATAAGAACCAACAATTAATTTGAGAACGGTGCTCCTATAAATAAGAGGAACGAATCCAATAAGGAATAAACTTTTCCTGCACAAAAAATGGAGACCACAGATACACCTATTTAGTTATAGGGAAAGACAAGACATATTTTGTTAAGAACCACACCGATTCAAATAAGAAGTACACTGAGACTGACGTAATCAAAGTGTTAGAATTTTTGATATACAATATTTTTGTCGAATTTGGAGGTGGTGTTTTCCAACAGACAATAGGGATTCCTATGGGAACAAACTGTGCGCCGCTTTTAGCTGACCGTTTCCTTTACTCGTACGAGGCCAAGTTTTTACAAGGGCTTATTCAAAGTAAACAAAAACATTTAGCCCAGTCCTTTAATTTCAGCTTCCGCTAGACGATGTACTTTCTCTTAGCTTCGTACCTAGATATTTTATTATATATTGACGATTGATTGATTGATTGATTAGTTAGAGTTTAACGTCCAATGAGCAATATTTCAGCTATATCAGGACGAGAACAAGTTAATCAATTCAAAAAATTGAAAGTATCAGAAGAAAGAAATAAAGGTGGAAGGGACAACCTGGGCAACGACTTTTGACTGCCACTGGAAAATTGGAGAAATGGGCAGGGGCAGGAAATTTAGCCTTCCATACGACACCCAGTGCGTCTGCTCTCTTTAGAGAAATATAGAAGGGGTCTTTATACTGCATGGAGCGTGGCGTTTCTCCACACAGTTTGGCTACAATGGTTCGCGGTCAGGCTTTCCGTATTATGACCTGACTACCCCGCATAGACAGGGCATTCCCCTATCCACCACCTGGGGACGCGCCCGGCAGCTATATATTGACGAAGATGGACGTTTGAAATCTAAGCTATATGACAAGCCTGATGATTCTAATTTCCCCATTGTGAACTTTCCCTTTCTTAGCAGCAATATACCTACCTCTCCAGCCTATGGAGTGTGCATTTCACAGTTGATTCGGTACTGTCGAGCTTGTAGTTTGTACAGTGAATTTTTGAACAGAGCAAAAACACTGTCGCAAAAGCTGCTTAGTCAGGGATTTGTTCATCAATTGTTAATTTCATCCCTCAAGAAATTCTATGGCCGTCACCATAGCATCATTGAAAGATTTGACGTGTCAGTATCCCAAATGAAAGTGGATATTTTCAGCTAAATTCACGTCTTCCCGGATTGAATCACTCACAGTGTGACGGGTGCTGTTAACAGAGCAGGACACACTTACCCTTCCGGAGCACCTGATGGCACTCTCAGTTTCACTGGAGTTCACTCTGTGAGTGCATTTGTTCTGAATGTTGTAATTTCTGGTTCTGTGCTTTGTATCTGTCTATCTGTGTTCTCGTTTTGCTGGTCATATTGGTTATTTGTTCTCTATCAGTTTTTAAACATCTTTGAGTTTCTGGTCTTCCAAATGTTTAGATTTTATCTGCACTGATGAGACATAAGTTGTCGAAATGCGCATATGCAGAAAGTAAATTCACAGTAACTTCGGTATTTAGTTATTTGCCCTGTCTTTGGACTTCGATTTTTGTGAATTTCACCCCTTTGTTCCTTCGGTATTCTACTGCCGTTGTTTCCTATATTAAACACATATAAATCAACCCTCAGTTGCAAAAACAAAACTAACAAAGTTCAGATAATAAATTGATACCAAGCCTTTCACCAAATATGGTGACATCTCCTAGCAACCGTCACCGTCACCGGAATCTTACACAAGACAACCAGAGAGATCACCAGCACCGGCACCGGTACCGGATAAATTTATAGATAAAACTTGTCACCGTCACCTGAAACAGCGATTATAAATAATATAGTAACATATTAACCTGTGCAGTTGCACGAAGTCTATCTGACATAGTTTATACTAGTTCTCTTTCTATTTTCAAAGTCAACCAACCACTGAACTACCCATCACCGTTCTGGAGTATCTTCTCAAATCTCAGCCTTATATATGCGGGCTGGACCAATCAAAGCAAGCGTTTTGGAAAATGTCCAATCATGTTTCACGTAACAACGTAAAGGTCAGAAACCACCAATTCATTTCTTTAACATTTTCAACTGAAATTCCCCATATTCAAATCTGTCTGGACAATTTATCTTAAGTTTAACCTGTATGAAACCATATATTTTCCGAAAGATGCACATCTCGTCAACATCATATCAAAATTTCAGCACACCTTTAAAGCCTTCCAAGAGAGTTCCGCATGTGGAAAAACCCTATCTATAAATATACACCATTACGACCAAAACATTATACATTCATAGTATACCGGAAAACCCCTATGATAAGTATTCAAAGGATCATTCTAGTCAATTAACGTTGGTCTCAAAATAAGCCTGATACATCAATGTTCAAACAGGTTTATCATTTATTTCATTCCCACATTTATTTTTAAAGGTGCATGAATTCAAAGTTATATTTAGATTCTAAAAGATCTATTTTTTCATTTGTTCTCAGTGCTGATTGGCTGAATTGGTTGTTTGACACCTTAGCATGTAATTGCTGTACTATTCAAAGAGTCACAGATTTAGTGTTTTCAGTGCTTTGATTAGGCACAATCACTCATAGATGTTAAACATGGACACAAAACCAAATATACTTCTTTTATGTAATGAATCTCGACCCATGTTTAATTCTAAACCCCTAGAGTATTTTTTCTATCAAAATTAAGCTGCAAATGTTCGAAGCTACCTTTAAAATTTTGAAATTATGCTACAAAATGTCACCCTCCCCTCAATTTGTGAAGGTGCTTCTGTGGTAAATTTTTGGACTTTAAATGGTCTTTACTTTGATTATGGTCAGACAAATGACATTTGAAATGTAGAAATTGATGCAAAAAGATCAAGAAGACAGGGAAAAACCAGTTTTGTTTATTTTTTGAGCTTATGAAGAATATTAGGTTTGTGAGTTAAACGAAAAGCCCGATATGAATAGGTACAATGATAGTATTAAAACTACTGAAAATCAACCCAAGTCCATTTATTTTCGCCGGGTGATTAAATAAATAATATATAAAGAAAATGACATTATAAAATAAATGCAAATTTATGAAAAGTGTGGCAATTCAAATCTTGTCCCAAAATCAGATGATAAAATTTTGACTTGGCTCCTGTTTGGACACTGTGGACCCTAAAATGTCAATTTACACTGTTTAGAAGAGGAACATGTTATTTTTTATTCCTGAGGTTCATGTTCACATCAAACTAAATAACTAAGCACCATACCTGCTTTAGCAAATTATTGTATACAAATCAGACAGATTTTAATATGAGGCATCTCAGTCAAAGTTGTCGCTTTTGTTCCAGAGACCAAAGACATGAAATTTGTAAACATTGAACATATATTCAAAACAGTGGCAAATTCCTGTGTAAAATCAGCCTACATTTGATGTTTTCAAACTATTTTACACAGTTAACCCTTCTAATTTTGCACAAGATCATGAAAATGGCCTAAAAATGGCATTTTAGTGTCAAAATACCAAAATATCACACAACAAGTGTTTTTGACTAAAATTGTGGCACCAGCTTGTTAAAACTTCAATGTTTACCTCAAATTCATCATAAATACATGTTTTGCATCAATTTATGCTATTAACAACTCTTTATGACATGTTTAAAAATTTTTGCACATTTTGTGTTAAGGTTAGAAACCACCAATTTATTTCTTTAACATTTTCAACTGAAATTCCCCATATTCAAATCTGTCTGGACAATTTATCTTAAGTTTAACCTGTATCAAACCATATATTTTCCGAAAGGTGCACATCTCGTCAACATCATATCAAAATTTCAGCATACCTTTAAAGCCTTCCAAGAGAGTTCCGAATGTTGGAAAAACCCTATCTATAAATATACACCATTACGATCAAAACATTACACATTCATAGTATACCGGAAAACCCCTATGATAAGTATTCAAAGGATCATTCTAGTCATTTAACCTTGGTCTCAAAATAAGCCTGATACATCAATGTTCAAACAGGTGTATCATTTATTTCATTCCCACATTTATTTTTAAAGGTGCATGAATTCAAAGTTGAAGTTAAGTTCTAAAAGATCTATTTTTCCATTTGTTCTAAGTGCTGATTGGCTGAATTAGTGATTTGACACCTAAAGGGACCTTCCCGTCGAGTAGAAATGACGTCGCCATTTCTGTTTACAAAATAAACGTATGGTCACTAACCAAATATATTGAGGAATTCAGAGCATTATTTCAATACTTTAAGGTATACTTTGGTTTATTATAATTTCTAATAACTTCAACAATAGCTAAAGACAAATATGTCCTAGCAGACGACGTATTTTCAATGAAGTTTAGGTTGTCACCCCGACCACCGGCAAGTAAAATCACTTGTTCAAGGGGACTATGGAGCCGTTCACATATTCTAGGAACCATTTTAACACAAATACACCTTCTACAATTTGTCAATAATAATAAAAAGAGACAACAAGAATAAACACCATGGCTATGAACAATCCAAGAGACCAGCGCCGGTTGACATCACAACCGTTTCAACAATCTTCTCATGTGATTTATACCATGATTGTATTTTTCATGTCATTTACACCACAGGCTTTAAGTATAACTTAAATTCATAACATTTTTTACAACTTAAACAGAAACAACATTAATACAAACATCAAATTCATGAAAAGGGGGGTGGGCACTGCAACATATTTATAAACAATTGAGCTTTAGTTAGATATATTAGCAATGAAGCATGTCAAACATTAAATAACGCTAAGGTAAAGGGAAAATGTAAGTACTGTTCATTTGTTGGAACAAAACAAGCTATAATCAGGGTTGGCAAAAAAGCGGGAAATACTCATATTTCCCAGGACGGTGGGAAATAGTGGGAATTCCCGTACAATAGTGGGAAATATACTGTCAAATGATATGATTTCATGACTTTGTAGTGAAAAGTGCTGCAAATGGATCAGCTATGTCTAAATGGGATTATGCAAAGGCAATTTCATTTTCTTCCACTACCATATGACTATTCCAAATAGGTAAAACAATAAATGTCTTCCCACTTTCACTATTAAATGTCACCTGTATTCAATGGTTATCATTCTACAATGTGATACCTTTAATTGTCTAAGTGTTTGTGTAAACAAAAGTCAAATTCATTAAGGTACTAGTAATTACCATTGTTATTTAATTTAACAACTAAAATTGTGTCAAATGTGAGAGTGTTAATTACTAAATCAACATAAATGTCAATGATTAGCTTGGGTATTTTTTCAAAAATATAACAAATTGATTTCAAAAGGAATGTTTTCATAACTAACTAAATTTTAAATAATATGAAAAATATACTTGTATTTTCAATTAAAAATGAATCAAAAGTATTTCAAAGACAATTTTAAAAGGAAATGTAAATTTGAAAGTAAATTTAAACAAATAGTTACGAGTATTTTTATGTCAGGAGGGTTTTAATGGAGTAATTTTCTCATATTTTCCAGTATTTCCCACTTTTTGAAAATTAGCAGTATTTCCCAGGACGGGAATTACCGGTAATTACCAGTGGGAATTACCGCCACTGGTATTTCCCAGCCAACCCTGGCTATAATGGCAATTTGTTAAATCTGGTATATAAGTCACATCCGTTAGAGGAAGCAACAATTGAGCTTTGAAAGGGAAAGATCTGTTGTCATCTGTGAAATATAGTTTCTGCAACGAAACTAAATTGATTATGAAATTTATCACATCGAGTTAAATAAATCTTGCAAATGTTTAAAAACGGGACTTGTCGAGTTTTTAAACATTTTAAAATTTATTTAACAAGATGTGAGAAATTTCATTATTAACGTGTTTAAATTGTAGAAAATGATTTTCTAATGACATAATGTAAACCACCGAGGATTATATTCGGAATAGATTTGGCGGAAATTTCACGCGGGTAGTTCTCTCACTAGAGAAGAGAAATATTTTTATCATACCGGACAGGCGTTGCTTAAATTTGCTAAAAATTAGAGAAACAGATATCAAAAAGCAGTCCAAAAGGTCGTGATGTCGACTGTAAACTTCATGAATGATGACTTCAAGCTATGGGTAACATGCCATTGTTTAAGTAGCCTAAATGTTAGCACCTGGGCTCTATCAGAAAGTCACATAGTGGACAAGTTGGTCATTAGAAAAGTGAAGTCATCGCATTTGTTTGATGTCTACCTCTGATATCAATTTTAAGATGAAGGTCAAGTAATGAGGTCGATGTGAAGTGTCTGCACTATCCCTGATTTCGAGCTCTTTTGGATAGATCAGATGTAGAAAATCACCTACGTGAAATATAATCTATATATCACGGAGGCTTAAAGTTAAAGAAGCCTTTCGATAATTTAAGCCCCGTAACAGTGAAGAACAAATCGCCTTAGAGAGGTGATTAAAATAGGAGAAATATAATAAATTTGGTTTAATTAAAGTGTCATTCGCTGAAGATTGTATCTTATAAAATGTCCTGTGTTTTTTTTTACAGTTTCGTGACTAAAGTAATTTTGGCAAATTACTGTGCATACAAATGTAGTTAAAAATCAAAGCATGAAGGTCACAACAATAATAAGAAATGCTTTTAAGTTCATTAGTTTTCTTATTGTCACCATTTTTAAATATACAAATCACAATTTACCATATAGTAAAATATACACGTGGTCATAAGTCGGGGACCAATATAATTTTTATTTGGTTTAGCTTTTCAAACCAATTTTATTCCAAAATAACAAAATCTGAGTACAAATGTTTAAAGTTAATTTACAAACTCCAACATTCTGAATTAAATTCATGACTTTGATTACAATGTAATTGGAAATTGGGAAAATGCAAGTGAAAATTACATGACAAAACGACAATTCTAAAATAATTAAAACTTAAGCCTTGGTAACGTTAGCATGTTGATGGTTATTTTTGAAATGAAAAAAAAATCTTTGGTTATTTATTCATTATTATAAATCAGTAACGTGTGTATCCTTCACGTTTCAAGTACAGTTTCTGAACCTGTCTCCTTATACTGTGCAGTTTTTTAACAGGAATTGCCGCCATTTCTAAATTAACTATTGTGCATTTCGACAATGTTCTTGAACGGAGGGTCGTGCTTATTTTTTTTTTTTTTCATGCAATATAATCCCAAATACGTTCTGTGAGATTCATGCCTGTAGACATAAAGGCCACGACAACTTCTCAATAGCCTCCTGTTTAATGTAGTCATTATAAGTACAGGGGTTGTGGGGTCGATTTCTATGCGGATGTCCATCGCAATGAGGCACAGTAATAGAACGCAGAATGTCATCCCTGTAATTTTGGTCAGTTACCGTGATATCAATCGCAAAACAGTCCATTTTTCACCATTTAAAAGAAACATCCCCAGAGAGATACACAATCTCCTCCGAGGGCCATAGCGTCTAAAACAGGTCCTGGTGATATGATTAGCTACATTGTCACAACACCTGCATCTGCCATCTACTGGCTTCAAAAGAAAGCAAATCTCATCCGGCTAGTGAAAACGTTGCCATTAGCATATATTCCAATTTCGAAGAAAAGATTTCAGAAAACAGCCACGATTACCGAAAATAGCAATTATTCAATTCGAAACTACACCAGGCACACATCGATAAAAAGATGACAAAAAAACAAAAACAAAACAAAAACAAAACAAAACAAACGAAACTTTGGATAGCCAGACTTGGCACTGACACTAGCAAAAGCAAGCGGTATGCGGCATTGTGCCTTTGTGTGAGTAATGTTGCTGAACTAGCGTCCATGCTCAAAGTCTAACTTTGTTCAACCGTTTGTTGACAGTTCTTCTACTTTTGTGGACACTAATTTACTACTTCCTACACAGCCTGTTAAGAGTTGCAAAATGGTATTTGTAGGACAAGTTTTCTTAGTAGTACAGGCCCTCTGTCAGGTGTTTAAACAGGTAGGCCCGATCTGCAGTTCATCAACACTTCCTGTATCATGTAAACGTACCACTAACTGGCTAATAGACAAATAATTTTCGACGTGCCATGTCCAAATTCACATTTAGATTGTACAGTTTTCTTGTTACGCACGTGCAGATATGAATCAAAAGAAGGGCGCAAATATTGGCTTTTGAAATATACTGGGTCGTCAATTTTTAATATCCATCACTAACTTGTTATTTTTTTATAAGGTTTCATTAATTGATATCATAAACAAGTATATACAAAGGTTTTGAAACAATATTGATAAAAAGATTTAAAAAATGCAATTTGAATTAATTTTTTTTTGTATTCAAACTTAGTGCTCCCTTACTTATTGCAAATTATATATAGTGTAGAATATTTTTATTCTGTAACAAATCACATCAAGAAAAAACTACAAAAATAAATGCTTCTGATTTCTTAATTGCTGTTCGACATTTTTTTTATATTTTTTTAGAATTGTTTAAGCAAAAGCAATTTTGACACGAAATTCACGGGACAATTTTAAATATTGCAGAACTCTTGACATTGTTTATTGTCTGTAAACTGCTTGATTGTCAAGGATGTTTCTTACACTCAATAGTCGATCAATTCGATTTCAAATGAGAAGCATTGAAAATGTACTATACGGTATAATAGATTCAAACTGTTGGATTTTAATCAAAATTAGGGACCGACCATTTAACTTGAAGGGGGGGGGG
>MJUU01045737.1:52717-94668 GCA_002080025.1 Modiolus philippinarum
CCTGTAAGTAGCACAGGGCATCGTCAATGGCACGTTGGCGGATATCTGCTATTGTGGAGCATTCCTCCATTTCTCGTTTACTATCCTCGCTCCTGATAGTCTTCAGGTAGGCCTTGAAGGTACTAAGTTGTCTTTGGTACCTGCTATTTGCTTTAGCTATATTTTGCTCTAAGGTTCTTTGATCCCGTAGTCCAACGGGAGGATCTTCAGCTTCCTTAAGCAGGGAGTCGAGCATTGTCCATAAATACTCTACGTCTTGACGATGTTTGTCACATGTCTGTAAATATTGTTCTTGCCCTTTCTCTGTAAGTGTCCGGACCCTGGTGTCCGGAACTTTTGAAATGGCTTCCTCGGGCATTTCTGTCTGATTTTCACTCATGTTGATGAACGTTGTCTAATCCAGTTGTAGCTGTGTCGCCTGGAACAGGAACGGTGTTACCGTAGTTGAGTGACGGTGTTGTCTTCTGTCCGGCAACAGGAAGAAACGGTGTCCTGTAACTGTGTTGCCTGCAGCAGAAACGGTGCTACCAGTTTTCCAAAAGAAGTTTGGAACTCGGGCTGGTTCCAGTGTTTTTACTGTACTGAGCCGGACTCAGCGAGTATAACCTAGTTCGGTGGCCCAATTCAAAATATAACCCAAGTGTGGATGTACTATTTTAATTAGCCGGTGAACAAATTGCGGTAAAAACACTGTTGTTGAACTAAGGTCCAAATTCCAAACAAATATCTGGACAAAACGTTTGCCTGTCGTATGATCTGATGTTACGTGAGAAAGGTGAAATAGGGAAAAGCAAAGATGTGTCATTCGGTCCCGGGCATACGATGTATACGGAATACTTCCCATAATAAATATAAAGATAAATTTAGATGTAACAATACACTAATGGTGACAATACAACAGTTTTCATGTATGCTTTTGGGTAGAAAAGAGTTAAATGAAAATGTAGGTCAAACATGAATTGCCATTTACATACACAGTTAATTTTATGAAGAATGTTTTTATTAAATTGTAAGTTTAAGTTTCTTTTAAATGTATTTGTGTATTCACCATTAAAACCATTTTTAGTACATTTTCAAATCAGTATTGAAATATATACGATGAATGTTAGATTTCACTCGATAATCGAGTTTTGCTGTTAGTTGATTGGTTATTTAAATTGTTTGATGTTAATCAGCGGGACAGGTCATCAGATGACCAACAATCTCTACTTTCGATATGAAAAAGAAAGGAAATGGGGTAAATGTAAAGGAGACAACATCCCATATCCAGGTTAAAACGACCCAAAACAAAGCATCTAGGGGTCACCGTACGGTCTTTAACACAGTGAGGAACCTCACACCATATAGCAAGCCCTAAATGGCCTCAAAAAGGTAAAAAGTGAACAAATCAATTGATACAAACCACATCGAATAACCCAAATATCAAGAAACTAAAATTTTATAAGAAGACAAGGACAAGCCAATGACCAACATATTCCCCAAATTGCGGTGGGGTTAATATCTCATGTGTACACTTTGTTCAATAACTATTATGTAAATTATAAAACCGAAGGATTAACTCCCACCATCGTAGTTTTGTCCTTAGCTATAATTGATATTACTGATTACTAAAAAAAAAGTATTCGGATTTCGTTTGGTTTTATGCATTTTAACATTTTTTGAAATTATGGATTTCCTTTGTTTGGGTTCTAGTGCTGCTGATGAGGAATAAATTTCCGAAATGGCCATACAGCTCATTAAAATTATTGCAGTTGGAGTTAACATATGTGTTATGGTCTCATGTTCATTTACTCCATATCCTTTCGTAAAATATGTAATACAGGAGTTTGTCTTTTATTGCAGTGTGGAGTTAGTAAAACAATTTCCGGTGATAGAGATGTATGCTCTTTATTTTTCTTAGATATGGTGTACTTGTACATGAGATAATATCTCATGTGTACACTTTATGGTCTCATGTTCATTTACTCCATATCCTTTTTTGTAAAATATTAAACTCGTTTTTTTGGATCCAAACCCTCCCTATGTATGGTGAATGGCTAAAAAATAAATACACAAAAAGACTCACAGTAAAAATCAAACTAGAATAAAGTCCAACTTATCAAGACGAGTACCCTCACAATGAAGTACATAAAACATGCAGACAATACTCATGGGTACTCATCGGACAAATGCTCGCAGTTACTGACAGCTAGCTAAGGACATAATTTCCGTTGACTATGATATCGAGCCTCCTAACATATGAAACTTCAAATGAAATACTTCTTGATAGATTTCGTATAACAACATCATCAATTATGAAAGAAGAGCATGATATTGTGCAATACCAAATGCTGCCAATATGAATAATCTTAAAGGTTCCGCGGGACCTAGTATCTCGCCTGCTCACTCCACTGTCATTATTATTTGGCCTATATTAAGATGTGGTTGCTCAGTAGAACTCCAAGAAACACTTGTCTTTGAGAGTTTCAGAAAATTTAATAATATCGGAATAAAAATTTCGAAATCTAACCATTGAAAATATTTGCTTTCACTAAAATTCATCTAAAAATCATGATTGCTGACACGAATTCCCAAAAATTGCCGGTCTTTGAGAGTTTCGGGAAATTCACCAAAATTGGAACCGTATTTTTTAAATTTAGTTTTCAGAATAATGTGTCATACGAAAAATGGCTAAAATATTTGATTGTATGCAAAAATTTCAAAAATTGCTAGTCTTTGACATTTTCAGGAAATTTACCAAAGTTGGAACCGGAATAAATTTCCAAAAGCTTATTGTGCATCTATAGACTATATGCAACACTTTTTCATCAAAATTAAATTCCTTTGTCCCAATTTAGTTTAAACATTGTTGATATATGGACCTGCTGAAAAAAATTTGCCAATAATTGATGCGGAAAATATAGGTCAAGGTAACCTAATTCTGGTATAGATGTTGGGTACTACTAAAGATGTAACCACTTACCAATTATCATCTGTCTATGTCATGTATGTGCTGAGATATGGTACAATCAAACAAATTTTATCCAAAAAAAGTCCATCTAATGGCAAAATACGGAAAAAATTGGAATTAATTTTTTTTCAAAAAAGAACTTCAGATACAATAATGAAGTCGTACTGAATATTGCGCCAAAATTTCATTTATATTAAACATGATTTGAGAAAGTTATTGAAGTTAAAAAAAAGTTTAACATTAGGGTTAACCAAAAGTTTACAACGACGAAGACAACGACGGAATTTATGGTCGCTATGTCTCGCCTTCGCAACATTCGTCGCAGGCGAAACAAAAATTGTTTATATTTAGTTATGGTGTAAAGCATTTAGAAGCTGATCAATATTTTTGCCAACAAAAACCAGAAGTAAAGATTTAACAACAATGCTGTATTTATATCCTTTATGAATAAGTTTGTTCAACGGATAGATAAGTTTGAAAGGACAATTTTTGAATTTATGCGCTTTGTAAATGATATTTCCATAGAAGATTGGATGTAAAATGCCCTGTTGTATTTCGATGCTCGATATAATCTAAAATCAACGTCAACACGGACTTATCACGGTTAAAGCGTCGATGTCTTTTTCTGCCTTCAAAAATCTTTATCATATGATAAGAATAAAGAACTAAAGAGTTTTGATTCATCTAAAACAGACATGCTTCCCAAATGATGAATGACGTAGAAGCTAGTTATGAGAGACGGAAACGTTAAGACTGCGCAACAGTCGTTTTACACTTACGTGACCGTAAGGTGAATGCGGAAAATAGGACGAAAGGAATATACAGTTGTTAAAGCAACATAAGTTTTAGTCAGTTGGTTGAAGATAGTAACGATGTTGTAAATGCAATATGTCGACATAATCACTTTTAACGTCCAAAAAAAAAAATAATAATAAAAAACTGGAATCAAGATTATTACCTTAACCGTATATGGTTCAGGAATTATAAGAGTTTTTGCCATAGTGTTACTTCTTCCGTGCCAAAGAATTCTTTGTACTGTAAACCGGTAAATCTTTGCTTTGTCTTTATTTCACGGTCGACTAAATTAATTTTATTTCACCCGTCTTAAGTTTACAGTTTTCGGTTAGATTACTTAAATATCCCATAGCATCAAAAATATTTGCGACAGTTTTATTATTGCTTTTCATTCCTTTCCGCGAATTTAGCAAAAAAAAAAACTGTTGCGAAAGTTTCCCTGTTTACAGTAAATCTGCCCAAAAGTAAATTATTTTTGAATAAATCTATTTATAATATACTTACTCAAGATATGAGTCTTTTTGCATGTGTCATAAAGAAAGAATTAAGCCGATCATATCTTCAGGGGGTGTTATATGAAATCCGTATTACACGGGCGTGTAATATGAAATCCGTATTACATATGGTAAAATATGGATTTTTCAAAATGGCGACTGATGATTTTCCAATTCATGGAATAAACAAAGATTCACATATTTCAGTATAATTTTACCGACTCACGTTATGAATCAATCTATTTCTTTGCTGGGACTAAGCAGAATTTTTGCGGATTTTTAGTGTACACACGTCATAAGTTTCTTACTTTTATGTAGTTGTTCCAGTTAGTGACCTGCGTTGTTATGAAATACATTTGTCGTTTTGTGAAGAAAACTGAACTGAAAAAAAAATTAAAAGCAATGCTAGCAAAGATTACGCAAGAAGTTCACCTTGAATCATTTTTCAGCTATTCCAGGACACTTCCAAAAATAAGCGTTGACATTAAATGTAAGTATTTATCACACACGCGGATAAGCTATGACGAAACCACAATTTGCATGAGCTTGTGTAAAAATATTGCAAAGCAATTAACTTACAATGTTCAGTATAAATGTGCTTCCATTTCATGGTAGGAGAAACAATCCAATTAACTGTCTTTTCCGTTTGAAATACCATGTCTATTGAACGAGAAACACCAAACAAGAGGGTGTTGAAATGTAAATCACACACGACAGAAAAAAATGAGGTTTCAAAATCATTTTTTCCTGGCTATACTCATAAGTGAACCTTTTATTGTTTTATTTTATTAAATAGCGAGTGGTCTACATTGAATTTGTTAACATAATAAATACAAAATACCTGTTAATTTAGATATGATGTCCAAAAATGAATCCAAAATGCTCCCCTCGAAACAAATTCCGTTGAAAACGACATTGACTAAATACGCACAGTTGAATAATTTTGTTTTACATGATTTCATTTTTATATGAAATAAAGAAGCTCGAGTAAAACTGGTCATTTGTTGAAGTATATAATAAAATGTTTATCATGTGGCATTTTTCATATCAAATCCTATATTATCCCTCGACCCATATTAGCCCTTTGGCCTTCGGCCCTCGGGCTAACATGGATGTCTCGGGATGATATGGGATACGATATGAAAAATGCCATATAATAATCTCTATGTATCGTTTGTTTTGTTTTTTTTTTTTAGTTGAGAAGTATATGAATATATATATAATTGTATAATTATTTATCAAAAGGTAGGTACACCAACGAAAATATTAAATTTCGAATTCAATTAATATAACGGTACAAAAAAGGTAGTTATCTACTTCAATAATAAGAAATTGAACTTTTAATCTGCAAAAAAAAAATCAGATTAGAAATAAATAAGCGTCATTAAATAATTACATTTTGTCCACGTCATGTATTTTTTCTTCGCATTTAGCAGTCCTAATAACATATAGAATATACATGTTAGGGTATAAGTGTAATTATCCAAAATGCTGCCACGTTGCCAATTCTTACGGCTGTGAAATACTCAGGAATGATCAAATTTTCAGTTCTTGATTTATATATGATAGGGTCTTGGTATAATAATCCAAAATTTGGCTAGGCTGCCAAGTCTCACGGCTGAGAAATACTCAAAAGTGATCAAATATACATTTCTTGATTTATATATGATAGGGTATTGGTATAATAATCCAAAATGAGACCAGGCTGCGAATTCTAACGGCTGTGAAATACCCAGGAATGATTGATATACATTTTTGATTTATTTATGATAGGGTATTGGTATTTTAATCAACAACAGGGCCAGACTGCCAATTCTCACGGCTGTGCAATACTTAAAAATGATCAAATAAATTATACATTTTTAGCTCACCTGGCCTAAAAGGCCATGTGAGCTTTTGCTATCACTTGCGTCCGTCGTCCGTCCGCCCGTCCGTCAACAATTTCAAAAATCTTCTCCTCTGAAACTGCTGAGCCAATCGTAACCAAACTTGGCCTGAAGCATCACCAGGGTATGCAGTTTAAAAGTTGTGTTCGATTAGTCCGAAGACCAAACAACATGGCTGCTGTTACGAAAAATAGAACATAGGGGTAAAATACTGTTTTGCTGCAAATAACTCAAAAACCGTCGCAGATATCAAAAATCTGACTAAATAAAAGTGATCAGCATAGCAAGATCTACCTGCCCTGCAATTTCGAAGAAAATCCGAAAACCCGTCTTGGAGTTATTTCCCTTTTTCTGTAAAATTTGCAAAATTTTAACTTTATTAATGTTTTATCAGAAAAACTATAAGAGATAGAAGTCAACTTTTTATTGCAAAAATGCTCAGCATTTCAAGATCTACCCACCCTGAAATTTTGAAGATAATCCAAAAACTCTTGTAGGAGTTATTGCCCTTTTTCATGGAATTTTCAAAATTTTCATATTTTCCATCTTTTATTTCCAAAACTATAGAAGATGAAGGTTAAGTGTAGATTGATAAAATGTTTGCAATGCTGTGGCGGCTTCAAAACTGATGTTTAAAATTATTGGTTGACCGCTATTTTCAAAATGGCCGCAAAAAAAGGCGAAAAAATTCAACATATTCCGATTTCAATGAAATTTGGTTTCCAAATAGATATTGATGTTGCGACCTCAAACCCGGTGTTGAAAATTGTTCCTTGACCACCATTTTCAAAATGGCCGCCAAAAAGGCGGGTAAATTCAACATTGTCCGATTTTAATGAAATTTGGTATTCAAAAAGGTATTGATGTAGCAACTTCAAAACTGATGTTAAAAATTGTTCGTTGACCGCCATTTTCAAAATGGCCGCCAAAAAAGGCGGGAAAATTCAACATTGTTTGATCTCAATGAAATTTGGTTTCCAAGTGGATAGTGATGTCGCAACTGCAAAACTTGTGTTGAAAATTGTTTATTGACTGCCATTTTCAAAATGGCCGCCAAAAAGGCAGGAAAATTCAACATTGTCCGATTTCAATGAAATTTGATTTCCAAATAGATATTGATGTCGTAACTTAAAGATATGGTTTTAAAAATTGTTGTTGACTGCCATTTACCAAATGATAACTGGTGTCGAAAGTGGCCCTTAGCAAGACAATTTTTGTCAAAAAAGCCCAACAAAGAAGTACAGTAAAACATGATCAGACTTAAAATAGAGTCTAAATTAATGGTGGTGTTTGGTCTATCAAAGTTTGAGAGACTGAAGTTCAACTGTATAATTTACAATGTTAGCTTGATTGTGGCAACTGAAAGCCAGGTGAGCGATATTCTGGTTTGATTTACCACCTCTGACCGACCACTAAGACGAAAATTCAAGAAAACTCCATAAACAAATAAAAATTTAAATTGTTCACCTACGTGCATCCATGAATTTATTTGAAACTTTTCAATTAAAAGTAATGGTTGTAAACTTTACATGCGTCTTCATGCACCATGTCATAATTATGTATTATTGCAATGAAAATTGATATATCATCAAAATTTGCCTACAAAATTATCCGTTGGAATACACACAAAAGGTCATATTTGACGCGAATTTGAACATTGCTAGGCCTTCCTGTAGTAAATTCTATGATCTTTAATATAAAAATGATGCGGCTTTTATCTCAAAATCTTAAAGCATTATAATGATATATTTATTTTCCAGAAATAAAGAAATGAATGATTCAATATTATTAATATTGAATATGAACGATGAACAGCAACGCTTTTCACTGTGTTTGAATATCAATTGGAGTAAATCGGCAACAGCTTTAAAATGCAGCAAATTACACCATGACAACCAGTAGTGTTCAACGTGAATGCAAATTAAAGTCAATCTTGCTTTATTGAGGCAATGTCAAAGCGTAAATTGAAAACTGAAAAAAAATATGTCTCCGCGAGTTCTAACATGTTTGCAAAACTCTTCATGTCAATTAGATATTGATTAACAACTATCAAAAAAGATATCCCGTTGATATATTTTATTTTCATTTTTTCATACGACAAATTCTAGTCTATAATATATTAACTCTTCTTGGAAAGTCAAAAATAACCATTTCACAAATATATCATACACCATCACATCATACATCATATAAAATAATACCATAAACCATTTTCTACAAATTTTACATTGTACACTATGAAAAAATACTAGAAGTGTCTGGTATTAATTCTAATATGATATTTTATTATTAATTTGAAGTTTCATTCTTCTACCTGGAGCCTAACTAATCCGTTACGAGCGTTCTTTATTTTGTTCTTCTGAACAGGCTCTGATTTCTATAAAGTTTTAACTTCAGAATGTATTTTTCAAGAGCATTTGCATAGCAAATTATATTTTATCGAAAGAGGTACACGGTTATTTTCGTGAATCCTGTTTATCGTTTTTTTTTTTTACTTCAGTCGTTTACATAGAAATCTAACATGCAAGGCAAATTGAATTTTTTTTCATTTTGAAATGACATTTTACTTCTCGTACTTCTGTGCATTGTACCGTTTGTACCCTCAACAAATCAGTTGGGTATCGTATTGACGATCAAATGATATGGAGTAAATGCATATGAGACAAATTCTCTAAAAAGAAAAGGTAAATCCAAGCAATGCAATTGTTTTTATATACTGCTGTAATAAAATTAAGTACAATTCGTATCCAAAATTCATAGTCCGCGTTCGAGCGGTCGGAAACAGCAAAGATACTTTACAAAAATATCCTACCATGCAGTAATACACATTAATAACAATGTACAGGCTTTTACAGGCCATCCAGCTGAGAGTTTTTAACATAACGTCCAGTAAAAAATTACATGACTAAATAAACAACTTACCAAAAATACGAGAAATTCACAAACGTCAAAATGCATTAAAAAAGTAAAGACAAAGTCATTATATGAAAAATACAGGTTCACAACCCAGCCAAGTGGATAATTTGAGCAAGGGGTTTATTTTCGTTAATTTCATGATTGGCAAATATTCGTTAAAAAATTCCCCTCGCGTATTTTTTTTGAATTACAAGCGTAGCGAAAAGTAAGTGGGAATCGCAAAAAGTACACGTCTCGAATACGTTTAAGAATCAAAATTGCAAAATTAAAACCACGCCAAAATATCCTATTTTAAACATTCATGTTTCGAGATATAGAAAAGATGTTCTTCTTGATTCTTTGATCTGGCGACCTTAAAATTGAACACACATACTGGACCTTCACTGAAACTGTCAATGTCTACTAACTATCCGATGTACCTCCCCCCTGCATAGCTCTATCCTTAGCTGATTTTGGCTTTTCTTTGTAGATTCTTTATGTAATTTTTCTCTATCATCTTTTACAAATATTTTGGTTGAGGGATTATTAAATGCTTTAATTTGATCTGCACTGAATAAACATATTTCTTTTAAAATGCGCAGACGCAGAAACTAAATTCAGGGTAATTTCGGTACTTTGTTATTCTCTACCAAACCTTTCGGGAGGTTTTGAATTTGTTTTTTTCTATCGTAGTGCGGCAGTATTTTACCAGCAGACCGGGCTCGTTGATTAGCATCGAGTAGCCCCTGTTCCATCTTTCAAAATTACGTATTGTTATTTTCGCTCCTTTCAAGATTGTGGTAATTGAGTCAGAAGTCTGTGGACTGAAAACCTATGGGTTTATTCTTTTGTTTATTTCACTATAGGGAAACGGGACAGAAAGGGGGGTTGGTTACTCATAAACTGGTTAAACCCTACCGCTGGTTTGCTGGTGCTGTTTTCCCGAGTTACTATCGTTGATTACGTTGGCCTTATGCATTATTTGTGTTTTTCTTTGGAAGTTCTGGACAGATTTGGCATAACAACGGACGTAGATTACCGAAGGAACAAAGAACACGATTACATAAATCAAAGTCAAGAGAAAGGACAATAGTAAGTACACCAGAAGACGGAGGATCAAACACGCTTTACAACCAAAAAAAAAACGCAAAAACTGCAAATAAAAAGATAAAAACTAAAGCACTAACAGTGTGAACTCTCTTAAAGAGTGACATGAGGTGCTCCGGAAGGGTAAATATGTTCTTCTCTGTATGCATGTGATTGTAATTTTCAGCCATGGTAGAAGTTTCTTGTTATGAATTTTTATTTTATTCGAGACAATTATTAGATATTTGAACTTAAAAATACATTGTGCCAAATGGACTTTAACATCATATTACGTTCTGATATACATATAAGGAATCCGGAAAATAAACGTAAGGGACAATATAAGGAAAATAGTCTATCATGATTGATGAAATGTTAGGTAAGATAACAAGAAAAGAAAGGGGTATGCCTCTTCTTGGGCCTGTGTTCTGCAAGCATTTACACTGTTTACTGAAATTCACCTTTTGTTACATGTATTGGGTAAGCGGAGGAATCATTGGTAAAACATTATAACTTAATAATTTAGGCAGTCAAGAAGATAACTATTCCAACTGATCATTAGGAAGTCTGCATAATAGTTGTTAGCTCTCGCGTCATGAATCACTTGTGAAACATAAGCATAGAACTATACATTCACAAAATAGCCTTAATGAGAAAATTTAATTTTTGCACTTTTAAGCAAAATTAAATCAGAAAAAGAGCTATATTCGCATTTACACCACATTGCATTCTAAAACAATCACCTGTTTTGTTGTTATATGTTTTGGTCACAAAAAGTCAAATATAATTTTTAATCAAATCCATGTGTAGGTTCTTTTATTGATAAGTATATAAAACACTGAGTTTAACTGACACATTCATCATATCATATTACAAAAAATCTCATTTTTTGCATTTTTGGGGAATAATTCAACAAATTGAAATAATGTCATGTTTTTTTTTTAAATAAAATATACAAAATATTGAGCATTGTTGCCATTTATACCATATCACATATAGGAAATTTCTCTTCAATTTCAAGATTCGGTCTTATTAAACCAACTTAGAATTGCTTGTATTTCCATCATATTGGATTAAAAAAAAATGTCCTTTTTTGTTGAATGTCTGGAGTTGCAACAAATTCCAGTGTTGATGATGCTCGAAACATATCGCATACTCGAGTCATAAATTAAGTGAAGGAAAAATAACAGGAAACACATACAATGGCAGGAATTTCAATTACATGCCACAATCGATCAGGGAACTACACAAGAAAACCCAATTAAAAAAGGACAAAGGACAAAAAATAGACAACGATAGGAACTCTGGATAGCCGGATTTCATATTGGCACTACCATGAGCTAACACTAAGGTTAAACCGACTTATGGCTACCAAAACCTCCCCTCGCTTTCCATATATGCATTCAGGTCATAAAATACAAAACATAATTATTGTTTTCATTTACATCATATCAAATACTAAATATTTACCCTTTGTTTCAATTATAATATGATATGAGGTGTAACCTCGGAGGAAGCGAAGTCATTTTCCCACTCTTGCCAATCTCAAGTTTTGCTATTGTGGGCCATGAAGGGTTATAATGTGTAAAGCAATCATGCACTTCTCAAGAACTTTTTGCATAAGTTCTGTGCCATTTATTACCATACACAAAGAGGCCAAGACCTTTCTTGTTCATGTGTTTCGGGCATTTTCAACTGGTACATAAATGTTTTTGGTGAAATAAATCAGTTGTTAACTGTTTGTGGATTGGTTTTTTCTGTTCTGTTAAAGTTTTACTTTGTTTTCTTAACTGTGAAAGGAAAAAAAAGCGCTGTTTGTTGTTTATCTTAAAAATTGTTTTGTCTTGATTTGCGGTGGGTTATTAGCGGATAACAATCTCATTTGCGGGTGAAAATGTCGACCCGCGACGGGTGATTATCCCTGGAGGGTGAAGGGATTCATTTTGCGGTCACACCAAAAGCAGGTCAGTTGGCAAGTGTGTTTTTGCCCAACTTTTAAATTTAAGGACATGTTGCAAATGAAAGACATACATTTCATAGAAAAATGCCAAATTATAGACATACACTCTTTAAGAATGTGGCAAATAAAAGGCATACATCTTTACGACACAGGCAAATTATTGGCATTCATGGTGTCCTTTAATCATTTATGTTAATGAATCTTGACTCCATTAATCTTTAAGTGTTTTGGCTTTAGGATTTCCGTTGCTGTCACCTAATTTCAACACCGGCCATTTTCTTAATTAAAGGATAGTCTGGTCGCAATAATCATTGTATGGCCTTTAACTAAATGAACATAGATAACCTCAGTACCACGGACAGGCTAATTTGTTAAGATTATAGATCAAAAGGTAAAAAGTATGCGAAATTTGACAGATTGTTATCTTCATCAAAGCACAACGGAGCTGGAGTTTGCACCCATTTTTCATCACAGTCCGTGAAACATATTAAAGCCCTGGATTACGACCTCATGACAGTCCGTGTGATAATATATTAAAGCCCAGGATTACGAAGGATTTGTGGATTATCGACACAGTCCCTTTGTTATATTGATCAGCAGTAACAAATTATATGCGTACAATGTGACAATTGAAGATTTAAGCAAAACATAATTAACCATTACAGAGAAAGTGCAGGAGTATTTTCATACACAAGTTTGTTTTTTTTTTTTCAGGTTGCCGTTCCGTAGTGTCGTTATTTGCAGTTTCGTGAAATGCCATTTACAATATTTGAGGGTTATAATTCGTTGCAAGATAGCACACATTTTTTCTTTGTTTTCTCCCCATGTTGCAGTGCTTGAAGATTGTCATTTGCAGCGTTTTGTGGTATATGACAGATTGCAACAAACAAGCCCAGCTCCAATTTCTGGTTTTCCTTGAAATCAAATGTTAGTTCCCGTGCTTCTGTGCTCAATATCCCCTGTACGATATTCTTCAAAAATGGAATAAAAAAGATAACAGGAAACATGTTACCACTGCAACTCAAAGGATGGACAATTCAGTAGAAAAGATTTTCAGCGAAATAGAAAAGCTTCAAAGTAATTTTTTAATCATGGCATGAACAGTAACAGAAACACAAGTATATGCATGACGGATGCACGAAACTAGTATAAATTCAGTTTTTTTTTTCTTCTCTATGTCAGACAGAGATTAAATATTTATCACATTTTTTTATTTATTACAAAAGGTTGAATTTGTGCTGACTGCATTTACATGTCTGTCTGTCAAGTAGTAAGTTTAACATTCATCATAGAAGTAGAAGCAAGAAATCAATTGCTATATACTAGACAAACTGAGAGGGTGTTGTTGTTATAATGATACAAGATCAGCTCTCAAAAGAGACATACATTTGAATAAGGATACGACCATTTTATTTTCAGGAGTGGTGGGAGGGCTTGCTCGATTTTGTCCACAAAACTTATTTATTTTTATGAAAATCTCGCACAAATTATTTATTTTCGCCAAATGTCACATTTATTTTCAATAAAAATTTTATTCTTCAAATTAAAATTAAATTATTTTTTTCCATGAAAAGTAGGATAAGATTATTTATTCTCACTGGTACCACAGGGACTTGCTTCCGGTCTTGAAAAAAAATGTTTGCTATAAAATATGAATCTTTTCCCGAGACTAATATTTCATAGTTAACATTTTTATTTCTAGATCGGGAGCAATTTCCTGTGCTGGCACCAAGATTAAATTATTCATTTACGCAATAGTCCAAGCCCCCCCCCAAAAAAAATCAAATGGTCGTCCCCTAATTAAAGGTACTGGTGAATTCATATTGTGTATCTCCCCTTTTCAGTTCACGAGTGGAGTTTAACATGTGATTTGCATTTTGAAAATCACGTGTGTTCGAAGTTCAAAATTTTCTAACATTTAAAATAAGTATTACATTATGATAATATAAAACAGCAATAAACTTGTATTAAGAAATTATTTAGTGTGATAACGAGCATAGAAATCGATAAGTGTGTTTTGTGATAAATCAGACCATGGCAAAAATTTCTATTTAGCCCTGCATACTTGGGCTAGAAAAGCAAAATTAAGAACAAAGAACTATTTTGCTTCTATACATGTCGTCTTTTAATATATCCGTAGACGGTGATGCGGTACCGTCAAGCTGATAATAATCAATTGTTAGGCCTAACACTACTGGAATACAGTTCATGAAACCCCGAGCCGTAAAAATCCTGTTAAATTTCATTGGCTTGAAAATCCCGTTACTTTTAGCTTTGTGAGATAAATTTATTGCCGAGGTTGTCGATTCGAATCTCCTTGTAAACAGCTAAAAGCAAACCCGTGACAATTTCTTGTTTCATATATACATTTTATTTACATTGTATTTCTAAGACTGAAAAAGTCACGGAATTTTCACGGGAAAGTCGGCTGGTTGAACAAAATATTGAAAAAAGTAAACTTTGTTATGTTTTGCCTTACACATTTTGTACCTGTCGTCACACTAAAACGAAGTCCTAGGAACTAGAATTTTTGTCACAAAGTGCACAGTGCCTATTGAAAGATCCTTTCATAAAAATTTATGTTGTCCTTTAAAAGACAAACTCATGCATGATCAGTTTTGGGCAATTTTTCTGATTGCACCAGTAAATGCTTTGTATTCCCACATTCAAATTATGTTTCCTGGAGGAATCTCAGAATAAATTTTTATTTTCCACTTAAAAGGACATGTTTCACGAGGATCCGGCCATCATTGTCAATTTACACAATTGGAAATTTATATATTTTATGGGAAAACATAACCCTTAAAAGAAATATTTTCTATCTGTTTTTTTCTTTTAGAACTTCGAAAAGTAGGAGAGGAATGATAAATTGAAATGGGCACTGGATGCGGTTACACAGATAAGTAACAATAACGGAAAATTATTGTTACACAAAAAATGAATATTCGGAGTACATTGCCGGATACGGAATATATAACAGGTACTGTGGATTGAATTGGTCATGAAGGTGGGATACACTATAGAAGTGAAAATGGTTGCATTTTCCATGCTTCGTCAGGATCGGAAGATCTATCACTGTAATTGTGCCTGTTAAATCCCAATTGTCGAGGCAAAACGTTATTTCTTACATTGTGACGTTGCAATATTTGTGAAGATGAATATGACGTCGAATTCAATTTCAAAGACGTCACAGCTTGACACAAGCTGATGATGATGATGTATTTTGCAAACGTGCATATTAATAGATATACTGCCTATGTTTCTGGTCTAGCCTAAATTGGTACACGATATCCGTTGACATGAAAACTCGAATAAATCAAGCCCTCTCCGTATCCGACTCTTTTCAAGCAACTCGGCATACCTCGGATGCACCGTAGGGATTTTTCTATTAAATCGAGTTCCGAGTGTCCCATGGAAAGACTCGTAAAGTAACTTCCGGCGCAGGGGATTTTCAGATTCATAGACATGATGATAATCATGATAGCCAAAAGCACGTTTCCAATATATATGGAAGCTTCGCTTCCTATAAACGTTGTGTATTAATGGCAGTTACATCATTTCGTATACTTCAAACATTTTCCTAAAATATTAATTTGTTGAATGATCTAGGTGATATTATACAACAAACGTGTAATGATGGTCAAATTAACAGGTTTTTAAAAGTTGTTTTTTGTAGGCAGCTAATCAAAATTATAATAGATTGTACTAGTATGAGTGGTGTATACATATGCTCCAAAAGTCATAGGCATATGCACTAAATGTTATATATATATATATTTTTTTCTAGTTCAAAAGTTGGTATTCAAACCAAAAATAAAATTTATTTGTTCATTATAAAATAAATGAAATGAAATTTTATCGGTAATAAATACAGGTGTTTAAAAGTGTTAATTTATGTAGTTATATTATATTTGTTTTATGAATTTAAGTAGATTGTTTTCAATCAACACCCATAATGATAATCCATAATGTTTTCGGAGATTTTTATTTTATTTATTTATAATATTTTTCTCTTTTTTGAGAGTTCACGGAATCATCGTTACTTTTTTTTCTATGACTTTAGAATTTTTTGATAAACGATTTTTTTGTCATATTTACAACTATATTTAAGGCATTTGTGCATAGATTCCCTTTTATATTTGACAGGTTATAACTGTATCTTACTGTTGGTGTGTGTGTGTTTCATATGTTTGTTACATACAACTTAAATATGTGTTTTTGCCATCCAACAATATGAATGCAGAAACTTCGGTATTAAGTTATAAAAATATTCCTCTCAAACTGTCTAAAAATTGCTATGAGTTATGCAGTATTTTACTTATTGGTGAAGGATTCATGGCGTCGGATGAAAAATGACTACAAAACCTTACAGTGAAAATTTATATCAAACCTCTCCTTTGATCGTTTAGGTAAATAAGTACAAAAATGTATCTCTGTTGGCGTTTAAATTATAATTAAAATGTATCCTAAATGTATTCCAATATAAATGCATATTTTAAGATCCTATTGGTAATTAGTTTTCTGTTAGCTTTTTCAAATATTTCGATTTACGGATTTCCAAATGTTTTGACTTGATCTGCACTGAATAGACAAAAGTTGTCGAAATTTGCATATGCAGAAAGTAAATTGACATTTATTTCCTTATATTTTTTTTTATTACCACTGGGCCGATGCCACTTCTGCTGGACTCTTAGTCCCCAAGAGTATTCACCAACTCGTTAGCCAGTACTAAGGTGCTTGCCCGAAAACCGATTCTATTTAAGAAATTGCAATATCTAGATTTAACTAAGTTTTGTTAAAAACTAAGGGGTCTCTCCCTCTCGCATAGCTCTGTCCTTAGCTGATTTTGGATTTCCAATATTTGAATATCCAAGATATAACCTTTTTAGACAAGAATTTAAAAACCAAAAATGATTTTGGTATTCGTTTTAGATCTTATTGGTTATTAATTTAAATCAGTTTTCTCAAATATTTCATTAATGTTTTGATTTAATCTGCACTGAAGAGACATAAGTTGTCGAATAATAAAATACCGAAGTTGCTCTAGTTTAGTTAAAGTCGGCATATGAGATGTCTCACCAGCGCTGATCGAGATGTATTATTACAGTAACTTCATTATTTCAGGTAAAATTATACAAACTGGCATATTCATATTATTAAATAAAAAAAAAATGTTTCTTTAGTTGAAGATTAAGGTAAAATATCATAAATTTTGGTTTCGTTGCCATTTTCATCACTACTATTATTCCCGTTGTTGCATTTGTAAGGAAAATGACGCAAAAATTAGCATTTATGTCTTGTAAACATCATCTGGCATAGTTAACATGTTGCGAAATTAGGCTATATCATCATATATATATATATATATATATATAGTAGTCAGAAGTATGTGACAACTCTTCATACTATACCTGTCCCATGGATAATATCGAGAGACATTATACTGGGCTTGATTAATTATTTATATAAACGTCTGAAAATCAGCCCAACATTGTTAGATCTGCACATTGGTAGTTCCCTCTCCGGGATTCGAACCATCACTGTTGTGACATCTATGGCAAGACCGCCTGCACTACGTCCAGCGCTCTAGACCACGCGGATACATAGGCTATATAAAACATAGCTTTCGGTAACCGGGTGATACCTCCTCGTAGGTTTAATCTAAGGTTGTAACGCAGTACATGATGTATAGGTGCTCGTGCAGATCAGCTGTGTGTATAGTAGAGAGGATTCAATGTCCTTCGACAAGGAATGCCGCCACTCAAAGTTATAATTTTTATATAGTAGTCTGAAGTATTTGACAACTCTTCATACTATACCTGTCCAACGGATAATATCGTGAGACATTATACTGGGCATTTTCTGAAGGTTTAGTTGAAATCGGACTAGTAGTTTTTGTAAGAGTTTCGGATTCAAAAACCGACAGACGACGCAGGACGACGACGACGACATAAGACGACGGATAATGATATGGAGCTTTGCTCACACCTCAAAGTAAGTTTGTAATGTCCGTAGTTACCAGACGTAATAATAAAAAAGTATATTTTCAAATTGAGGTTTGGTATGATATATTCTGTAAGAGTAAATATCATGCAGAGATAAAATGACGTCCATCACAAACAAAACGGTGTTTAAAATAAAAGTTATTAAGGAATTTTGGAGAATTTATAAAACGTGTGGTGATTTGTCGAGTTAATAAAGAGAGAAACTTATTAAAATTACTTTATTAATACTATTTCATTGTTAAAAAGCTATGAACAATAACATTTGACGATCATAGCTCGTATTTTTTGATCGTCTTAATAACAAAATACTGAAGTTACTGTGAATACAATTTCTACAAATGGAAATGTCGACAAGTTATGTTTCTTTAGTGAAGATTGCATCAAAACATTTGAATATTGGATACCCTTAACCAAAAACAATTTAAAACTTAGAGAAAAATTGATAGTATTGATGCTTTGTATTCATATAATGGTATATTTCTGATCACAACACTGATTGTTCCAATTGTTAAAATTTCTTATCATCGTTCTAACACCAATTTTACCGCTTTAAGTAGGCAAATATTCTAGTCAACCTTTTAAGATATAAAGCTTTTTTATCCAACTATTTATGTACGTTAGGACAAATTAAAAAAAAACAAACTGGACAACTCAACTTTAAGTGTAAGACGCTTTCTTGATAATATTGTTTTTCAAACGATTTGAGACTATCCGCCTGTAATGCAGTATTATTATATATTACATATCACAAAGTATCCTATCAATTTCATTGGCTGAAACAGTCACGTGATTTTAAAAATATTTAACGTATTTTCACCTTTGTTTCTATTTATATGTATATTGACGCCATGTTTCTATTTTTAAATGTATTGACGCTATGTTTCTATTTATAGTTATGTTGACGCTATATAACTAAATTTATTTCCAGTTTGACTTTCAAGTCTTATTTTTTCACCGCGAAAGATCTCATTAAAGAAATAATAAAAAGTACGGTCTTTACACATATTAAGAGCACGGAGATATTTAACAGCCGAAATCGATACAAATAGATTAAAAGTTGTCCCATGGTGTTTTTAAGCGCTGTACATATATAGGAAAACAAAAAAAGTTTTCTGGTTTCTTTTATTTGAATATAACAGATGTGTTTGCATGTGTTATCATTTGCACACATGCAACAAACTCACTCTTGTCGGTGTGCAGATTGATTTCATTTTCGCCTTCAGCCAGAGCTTCTACTTGGAAATAAATTCAGACGTGTTGACAAAATCTTACTAGACAAAAATGCAATGAGATACAACCAAAACTACATATGTAATATAACAATAATGGACCTTATACTCTGTCAATATGTTATATATGAACCTGTTAGGGATATATTGACCTCGGACTACGTCCTCGGTCAATATAAACCTAACAGGTCCATATATAACATATTGACCTCGTAAAAAGTCCATAATTGATAAATATATTATTTGCCATTTATTTATTGGTTCAATGACTTTTATCTGTACTTATTCTTTTTTATAACATTCGCTTGATTTTTTTAATGTGGCTTTACCATTTTTTTCTTCAGATGAATTTATTATGTGTCACGGAAGATTCTCGTACTGAAGTACTTGTTCAAACGTTAATCTTTTTTATGTATTTTTTAATGTATAACTCAAATTGTTGGCTGATTAAACATTAGAACTTTTATTAGTCGTTTTTAAGTTCTTCGTTTTCTTATACTTTAATGAATTACAAATAGGATTTTGAAGCAAAACACCTAACATCCATATAAAAAGGGATAATTTAGTTGAGGTAACAAAAACACAAAAACAATATCACGCACATCAGTTGATTCATCAGTTGTTTTCAGAAAGACTGAAAAAATGTCCTACATAGACGCGAAAGTCTTTTAAAATTGAAATTCAACTTCAAACAAAAACGTATCGAATTATGGTCACAGCAAAATTACCAAACAGAACTGCAAAGAGAAAACCCCAATGAGGCTTTTAGTCAAAGCAGGTAGAAATTCATCGGAAAGTTGTAGACCGCAATGGTCCTGACTTCGATAAGGCATTTTAAACGAAATAGTGAATCAAAACGGTTTTATGGCGCGCAAAACCTTCGCTTTTTGTCTGATAGCACATCAATAGCATTTGCTATTGAGAAGACGTAGACATTAAAAAAATAAATGATCAACCCCAGTATTAGGTAAAATAAGAATCTTGAATCACAGTCCGGACCGAAACTTCAATTTTGTCCACAAGGGACGAATATCTATTAAAGAACTTTTTTATAATCGTATGAGCAGAATTTTTTGAACAAATAAAGCGATATGGAGTAAATGTAAATGGGACAAAATACCTATAAATACGTGGTACGATTAAGCAAATGGAACAACGCTTTGATTGTTGTTCTTCATCTTGAAGTCACCATGAGGCCTTCAACAAAGAGCAAACGTTCTTACCTCACAGTAAGTTCAAGACGGTCCCTAGCACCGGTTTAAACGGAATTCACTTGCTGTGTGTCGAATAACGCCAAATCCATCCCCTTCATTTCATTATTTTTGATGGATGCGGGGTTTTCAACAAGCATTACATATCGGGTGAAGTACTCTTACAAACACTGTCATCCATTGCCCGACAAAGGGACCAATGAAATAGACAATACAACATATAAACGATCATTGAAGCATTGATTAAAAAGTTGGCCACGAGGATAACTATGTGTAATGACATCATTGAAAGATACAGTTGGATGCAGTCATAACCTCTCATCCAAGTTAACTCCAAGTAAACTTAGAAACAATTCTTAGTTAACTTGAAGTTAACTTAGAGCAGACGTAGAACTGTTCTAGAAACGGTCCTTTTCTAAGTTAACTTAAATCAGTTCTAAAAGCAGTCATAAGATAGAGCAGTTCTAAAAGTGGTCATAAGACAGAGCAGTTCTAAAAGTGGTCATAAAAACGGTCATTTACTAAGTTATAAGTGGTTATTTTCGCGGGACGCAAATTTCGCGATTTATTTCAAAATTGGTGGACTTTATTTTCACGGGACTCAAATTTTCGCGATTGCTTATCATTTACTGTATTAAGTCTCATAAAAATTATATTTCGCGGTATGCAATTTTCGTGACTTCAGAATGGTCACAAAAAAAGCGAAAATTAAGTCCTCGCGAAAATAATCACTTATACGGTAACTTAGAACAGTTCTAAAAGCAGTCATACGGAAGACCATGACTGCTTTCAGAACAGGTTATGACCGTTTTTAGAACATTTCTACTCGATGACTGCTTTTAGAACAGTTCTACTCTATGACTGATTTTAGAGCAGTTCTTGACAATGACTATTCTAGAACAGTTCCAAGTTAACTTAGAGCAGTCATTAGAACAGTTCTAAGTTAACTTTGTGAGAAGTTATGACTGCACCCAACTGTATGACGTGTCTGCGTCCAAAATGAAAACAGACCTTCTCAGCTAAATTTCACGTCTTCACAGATATGACATAACCAGTTTTGACTCAACCCTGAGTTGACTCACTGATAAGTGAAGTGCCACTTGCAGAGCAGGACATGCTTACCCTTCATAAGCACCTGGTGCCACTCCCGGTTTTCAGGGGAGTTCACACTATGAGTGCGTTAACTCTGAATGTCGTCTCTTTATTTCCGTGTCTAGCGGCTGTCTCACGTTCTTGGTACTGTTTTTCTGTGTTCTCGTTTTTAGCTCACATGGCCTAAAAGGCCGTGTGAGCTTTTGCCTTCACTATGCGTCCGTCGTCCGTCGTCCGTGGTCTCTCGTCTGTCTGTTCGTCCGTTAACAATTTAAAAAATCTTCTCCAAATGTTACCAAACTTAAATCATCACCGGGGTATGGCTTCTAAAAATTGTGTTCGATTAGTCGGCTGGTCGAACAACATGGCCGCCATTGCTAAAAATAGAGCATAGGGGTATATTTCAGTTTTTGGCTTATAACTCGAAAACGGTTACATATATCACAAATCTGACAAGAGTAAAATTGATCAGCATGATGAGATCTACCCACTGTGCAATTATGAAGAAAGTCTGAAACCCATCTCGGAGTTATAGCCCTTTTTCCATAAAATTTTCAAAATTTTTGCATTTTTTATTTTTATGCCCCCGGATCTTTAGATCGGGGGCATATTGTTTTTGCCCTGTCTGTCTGTCTGTCTGTCTGTCTGTCCGCAACTTTAACCTGGTTTATAACTTTTTAAACCAGATGTGATAGGAACTTCATATCTGGTATGTGTATTAATCATATGAAGCTGAACACCATTATGCAAATTTCACGAAGGTCAGGTCAAAGGTCAAGGTCACAGAGGTCAAAAGGTCAAAATCTAGATCTTGCTATAGATTGTTAATTACAATTGCTAGAGACTTGTTATTCTATATGTGAATAGATCTAACAAAGCTCAATATAAATCCACCAAAAAAATTTCAAAATTTTTGCATTTTTATTTTTATTTCAAAAAGTGTAACAGATAAAGGTGAAGTATAAACTGCAAAAATGTTCAGCATATCAAGATCCCTGAAATTTTGAAGAAAATCCATAAACCCTTGAAGGAGTAACTGCCATTTTTTCACCGAATTTGTAAAATTATAACTAATATAAAAAATACTTAAAAACTATATAAGATGAAGGTTAAGTTCAAATTGATGAAATGTTTGCCATGCTGTGGGGACTTCAAATCTGGTGTTGAAAACTGTTCGTTGACAGCCATTTTAAAAATGGCCGCCAGAAAAGGCGGGAAAATTCAACATTGTCCGATTTCAATGAAATTTGGTTTCCAAATAGATATTAATGATGCGACTTCAAAACTGATGCTAAAATTGTTCGTTGATCGCCATTTTTAAAATGGCCACCAAAAAAAGGCGGGAAATTCAACATTTTCCGATTTCAATCAAATAGATATTGATGTTGCGACTTCAAAACCGATGTTGAAAACTGTTTGTTGACTGCCATTTACAAAATGACGTCTCGACTTCAATACTGGTGTCGAAAGTGGTCCATAGCAAAAACGTTTTTGTCAGAAAAAACCCAAGAAAGAAATATAGTAAAACATGATCAGACTTTAAATACAGTTCAATATATTGGAGGTGTTCGAGCTACGAAAGTTTTAGAAACTGAAGATCACCTGTATAACTTACAATGTTACCTTGATTGTGGAAACTGAAAGCCAGGTGAGCGATACAGGCTCCTGGGAGCCTCTGGTTCCATATCTGTTGACTTTGATATTTTTAATTATCTCTTCGCTTAAGCTTGTTTCCTTTGGTATTCTACCGCAGTAGTTTTATGAAATTATGAACGTAATTTAAATAATCATAACGAACATAATTAATAATGGATCGAAGTATATGAATGTTTAAGACAAGACTCGCAAAAACTATTCCGTTGTGCAATTCAGTAATTACTGGAATGATTCGAAAACAATTAGAAACACATGGGAAGCAAAACAAGTTTTCTGAACATATTGCAATACAAAACTTTAGCTACAGTATAACTTTTGAAAAAAAAAATCGCATAATATTGTCCGAGATAATTTAGCGATTTCCAAAAGCAGAAAAATGGATTTATGCTCCAAATTCTTGTTAGTGTCACTCAACAAAAAGCAAGTTTTCAACTTTGGTGTTGTACAGTGGGAGGACTTCAACCTCGTCTTAGTATTAATTAATGTCCTACTCACTTATGTATTCGTGTAATTATGTAAAAAAATTCTAGTAACAACCGTCATTATTTATTTTGGCCCTTAATGTCAGCTTAATGTCAGCTTAAATTCTTGTCTTCATTTATAGACACTGATTGTTTAAAACACCAAAAGTTAGATATAAGTTTGAATGACATATTAATAAGACCAAATCCAAACTAAAGATCTTGTATTGTTTCACTATTATAGAAATTGTTTTAAACTTTGACTTCATTATTAGTAGCCAAATGAGCTTTTGCCATCACTTGGCGTCCGGTGTCCGTCGTCCGTCCGTCGTAAACTTTGCATTCAAACATATTCTCCTCTGAAACTGCTGGGACAATTGGAACCAAACTTGGTCACAATAGTCATTGGGTAGTCCCCTTTAAAAATGTGTCCGGCAAGTCCGCACTCCATCCAAGATGGCCGCCAGCGGGGATCTTTGTCAAAAATTGGACCCTATATTCAAAGATCTTCTCCTCTGAAACTGCTTGGCCAATTGGAACCAAACTTGGTCACAATGGTCCTTAAGTGGCCCCTTTTAAAAAATGTGTCCGGCCAGTCCTTATCATATCCAAGATGTTCGCCAGCGGGGAACGTGGTTTTAACATTTGACCCTAAGGGAATGCATTCAAATATTTTCTTTTCTGAAACCACTGCGTCAATCGGAACCAAACTTGGTCACAATAGTCCTTGGGTGGTCCCCTTTAAAAATATGTCCGGCAAGTGCGCATGTCATCCAAGATGGCCGCCTGTGGGATGTTTGTCGAAAATTGGACCCTATATTCAAAGATCTTCTCCTCTGAAACTGCTGGGCCAATTGAAACCAAACTTGGTCACAATAGTCCTTATGTGGCCCTTTTAAAAAATGTGTCCGGCAAGTCCGTATCATATCCAAGATTGCCGCCAGCGGGAAATGATTTTAACATTGGACCCTATGGGAAAGCATTCAAAAATATTTGTAAAAATGTTTATAGAATTTCTATGTGATTGCAATTCCTGCTTTGTAGATATATGTAAGGAGAGGTTTATTAATAAGGTGTAACAACTTGTTGTCCAATCCTATTGTCCGTATTAATGGAATGAAAGATTATTAAACAAAGTATACGCAAAACTTTTTATTTTAAAAACGAGTAATTAGTTCTGAATGTCTTTTTATTTGCGTGTAATGTGACTGTCTCACATCCTTATTTTGTCTTTGTTTTTCTCTACCTGAAATTGTGATAAATGACAATCAAAAGCCAGGAACTTCCAAGGGCAGAAAAAAAGACAAGTCATGAACAGGATGTGAGAAAAGGCTCGAAAAGACAAGGTAGTGATGTACAAAAGTCAAGTTCCAAGAAAAGAAGGAAATCAAACCTTGTGGTAGCACTGGTTTCTATTATGACTGGATTTGCCGATAGCAACAAAGAAATTGAAGATAAGTACATCTCTTTAGAGGAAATGAAAATAGATACTGAAAGAAAGCGTATTGAACTAGAAAAGGCCAGAATTGAATCCGAGGAAGGGAAGAAAAGGGAAAAGCGGCAACATCAATTCAACATGATGCAGATGATTCTTGGTCGAATGTGTGGTGGCAATGCACCAGCTAGACAAAATACCGGAGGTCCAAGTTGGCAGGAGGCACACAGACCCAGAGGAAGCAGTCGAGATGGCCAGGGATACAAAATTACCTATGAAGAAACAGGTTCTTCTTATTACGACTTTTAAAATAAAGATATACCTCTACGTTGCATTTCTAGGAAGAAGAGCCAAAGTAAAGAATATAGAAAACTTTTCACTCGTTTCAGTTGTCTTGACTTTTAATAAAACTTTTACTGTTTCTCTAAACATTTTAGATGCTGAAATTAACAAGATTTGAATAGTTGTTTTCATTTATTTCGTTTATTTGTGGCTGAAAAAAAAAAACTTTTTTCATACTACACATGTGTTTCGTATTATTATTATTATTCGTATGATCTACCGTGGCTGCATGGTCTTTTGTAGACATTTTTTAGACCCCGCCAAAGTGACGGACGCCCCATAATTTCACTGTCCGTCAGTCCACCATGTCTGCGATCATTTTTTTTTTGTCTTTTCAATTAGGCTTTTGAATTTACCATGTAGACAGGTCATTTCAAAGACGATGCGTCATGTGCAATATATACTGATTATTGATTTACTAATGACTAGGCCGTGTCCAGGCTATACTGCTGTTCTTTTCCGCAAGGGTCTTGATTTTTGGCATGTGGATAGATCACTTCAAGACAACGTGTTATATAACATACTTGGTAACACTTGATTTTTGAAATCAAAGTAAAATTGCTGTTCAGCAAGTCAACAGAGATGGGTGCCATTTCTTTGGTGTCTAGTTTAGTTGTGTATATGCTTATTTTCTATGTTTCATTTAAGACGAAATAGCCCGGGGTGCAACTTGCCAATAAATTTGGTAATACTGTGTCGATAGGCCTATAAAAATGGACCCTGGTATTCAAGTGGTCCACCTTCTCCAGAAATGTTCTGGCCATCATCACAACACTGAGTGACATGACGCGATATTTTCATAAATGAGAATAATCATGTTCACATATTTGACATTACTTGATTGGATTTTACCTCACAGTGTAACAGAACCGGACATGACCACACCTGTTTGTTGAAAGTGGAGACTGCTATTGTGGCACCGCATTGAGATGTTGGTGTCCTATAATATTTAATTTGTCCATCTGTCCGTCCGTCCGTCTTTCTGTCATCTGTAATCTTCGTCAAAGATGTCTCGGCTTGAGTGGGTATGATTTCAAACTTGTAAAGTGTTGTATTTTTTGTATATTTCGATGATGTCTCGTCTTAATTTGTTCTCCCCGTTTATAGGGCTCTCGTTTTTTGGCATATATCTGGACTGTGATTGTGAATTTTACTTATTTTTTATCATTTACAGGGGTCCTATTGTCCCTAACTTTGCTTGGTACCTGTAATCAGAAACTGAAAACGAAACAAATTTGAAATACTGCTACGGAATAAATCAATACATTCAACGCCATATAATTTAATACCTGTATGTATGTCACATGTGGAGTAGGTGATGCTTACTCCTTTATCCTTTCTTGTTCTTCTATTTCTTCTTCCAGTTCGATATTTTTGGTAATGAGTACTTCCTTTTTTTACTTCTTTTGGATTATGGCTTTCCATATTATTGATTTTAATGCTGCTGATGAGAGGTTACTCCTTGAAACACGTGTACAGCATAACGAAATTTACTGTGTATTATGCAACTTCGGTATTTTTTGTATTTTGTTGTTAACATATTTGTAAATTAATTTATACATAATATTACACAGACAAATATTGAATCAATAACAAAAATTAACAACAAATTAATTATAGGATTCGGAAACAAGACTTGAAGTCTTATATTAATCCGTATCCTAAAAACATAGAAATTAATATAAATATAACTCAAAAATATCTCAAATGTGTTAATAAAAAACTGTTTTAAAAAATTCAACTATTTTTACATTTACAACAACTATAAGAAAGAATGTTGAGAGAAAATGGAGTCTAATATAATTATTATTGAAAGATACATTAAGAAAAGAAAAAAAAGAATATAAGTATTTATAAGAAAGTGCACGTGGTGCAGTCTGTAGGGGGGATGTTTACAGAGTGAAGAGGCTTTGTTTATTAATTTTCAAAGCGTTTACTTTCAATTTAGATAATTTTGTACTGATTTAAACATAACAGAATTTTGTACATCAGACATAGTTTCAGAATAAAACATAAGAACTTCCGCTGTCAATCTTATTGATAATTTCAAAGTTAGAATATCTCTAAGAATTTGAAATCTTGGACAATGAAGTAAAAAATGAGATGCTGTTTCAGTAATGCCACAAACACAAAAGGGGTAGGTATTAAATTCTTATCAAAATGTCTTTATTTAGACAACTACATCTTAAACGAAGTCTTGCTTGAAGTATATGTCCTTTGCGATTTCCAGAATAATAAAAAAAAAACTAGTTTGGAAGTCGATGTGTTGAAATGAGATTTAAAAATGTTAAGTGATGTAGATAGTTTTACATCAGACGGTAAGAGATTCTATGCACGTATTGTAGAGGGGAGAAAATAATTTGAATAAATATATGTTCTAGCGTAAACTGGTTGAATAGCATCGGAGTTTCTTGTCGGATAGTTATATATTTGATTCATTCTATTGGGTACTAGTTCGGTGAGATAAGGCGGTGTCCTGTTATTAATCATTTTATATAATTGTATTAATTTGTTGGTTTCACGACGATCACTTAGTTTTTGCCATCCAGTCTCGATGTATAGATTATTGACAGAAGTGAGTCTGGTAGCACCAGTAACAGTTCTTGTGGCTTCTAATTGGACACATTCAATTTTATGTTTTAATAATGCAATGGGAGTATCCCAAATCACGTCTGCATATTCAATTATAGGCCTTATAAGAGAAAGGTACAGTTTTTCAGGGTTCGTCTATCAAGAATGAATTTCAATTTTTATGAGAATATTTAAACGAGAAAAAATATGCATTTGTTAAAATCATATCAGTATTGTAAGCCACCCCAGAGTACCCTGTCCTATACTCGGTGATTTACAACAAAAAAAGCAGACCTTGCCTTGTCAGGATGAATATTCTGTATTTTAACTTTTTTTTTGTTGCTCCGTAGTATTCTATTGCATATACTACAATATTTACTATATGTTGATTTTGTCTGTTCCAGTTGTCCTTTTTTTAGTGTAGCTATTAATAGGGGTATCCAATTTTAGTAGTTGTTTGTTTTTCTGGCATTTCCAATCGAATCAATATGATTTGGTAAGGTATGTCAGTTATTTCCTGCCAGTTGTAATTAATCCTAAATGTTTTAATGTACCTAATATGCGACTTGCATTTTTTTTGTGTTCCTGTCCAGTTTTAGCACCAATGGCTTTCCATAGATTTTAAAATTTGTGCGAGAATCCTCCTTGTTTCAATAATAATATCATCTGTGTGGCTGAAGTGTCCTGTTTTTATATATAAATATACTAAATGTAGTACAAATAAAGATCAATTAAAATTTACATGTTTATTTTGTTGTCTGTTCCATAATATTACTATGTATAATAAAAATCCATGGTCGTCATGTACAACAACATAAATATTATAATTTTACATTAAATATAGGCATTGTGGTGTCCGACGTGGTGGAAGATAGCTAAGTGTACAAATCGCGGCTAAAAATCCATCTTAGATTATGCTTTTAAACTCACCTAAAGCTATTATCTTATTATTAATCCGTTTTGGCTTTTATAACTTGCCGCCTTCAGAACTTTGGGCTATCTGCCATCTTGAATCGCGCTCGCGTTTATATAGGTTTTGGAAAAGTGTCACGTGACAATAACAACCAATGAAAGCTTGTCCTTTTATCAGCTACCAGACTACTTTCGGTATTTGACTAGTCAAAAATCAAGTTTCAAAGATATATCAAATCGTCCGGACTTAATAAATGTTCATCTATATTAAAAATATCAGGATTAAGATAAAAAGGACAATTAAATAAGTAAAAACAAACGATCGGACACCACTTTACATTGCGCATTGATTTAGCAGACGACATGCGCAAGAATACATAAGTAAATAACAAAGTATAGTTCCACATTTCATTAAAAATATGTTTAAAACATTTGTGTCCGGCAGGGTAGAAAGTTACTCCTTACGTTTCCTAATACAAAAATCATAATTTTGGCGCAAAAAGTACTTTATAAAATAGCCTATGAAATAGATTTAAATGTCTGTTTCTGTTCACTACACCTGGATGCCCGCAAGATTCCCGAGATGTAAACAATATGTGTTTTGATAATTTCTGCTTCAGTTAGCTAAAATTGAGCTTTGACATTGGATGAAATATGTAAAATAGCATACAATGGATTGTTCCTGATATAAGAAATAAGGATATGTAAGTTGAAAATGTGGAAAATTACGATACAGTCGTCAATTTCCCTGCCGTTACTACTCCCAAAAAATGTAAACACATGGCGAACACTTGTCAATACTAAGAACTATATACATCTAGCCTTCATAGAAGGTATTGAAACCCATTGTTTCATGAAAAAAGATCAGAAATAATTCTGAAATTCCATCAAATACAAAATTATGTGTGAATGCCAACCCCCAAAATCGACCAATTTGGGAAAATCTTTAACTTTGGCATATTTACTTACATAAATCCACCCATACTTAAATAATAGTAAAATTAATATTAAAAACTATCTGAAACAACATATACGCAAAGCGTTAAGAAAATTTATCAGCAAATATGAATTTATTTTGATATTTCAGTATAAAAATGTTTAAAAAAATGTTTATTGAACTTATGACACTTCCTAACCCTTACACTTCCCCCAACTTTGAAAATCTTAATTCTCCTGAATTATCCTAAATTGAATTTAAAATTACAAACTTAATGCTAATATTTCAACAGTCAGTATTCATATAAAAGTTTAAGGTCCATAAAGATACAGTTCTTGATGTTCTCACTACAATTAACAATCACTCATCTCCCAAACGTAACGGAATTCCGGCTTCATCAATTTGCTGACACAATCTGTTGGTATTATCCTCTTTTTTGGTCATTGCTGCTTCCAACATGTTTAGAAGAACATTTATTGAACAGTCTTGTCTGTCTTGTTTTAGAATTTGTTTGATTGCATGCCGCCTCTTCTCAAAAGTTCAAAAGCCCTTTCCCTAGATGTTGATCTCCCGGCTGATTTCCCATGACTCGGTCTCTCCTGCTCTTGTTCATCAAACTCACCAGTTAGCATCTCTTCTAGCTGTTCCTCATTTAGATCATCTTAAATGTCGTCGATTCTAGTTGCCACATACAGATATTGACTTTCCTGGTGTATCTCCTGTTCTTTATATTCTACTAAAGTATTGTTTTCAAACTCCCGTCGTAGCTGCTCTTCCTCTTCCTGAATCATCTTTTGTTCCTTCCTTTTATTTGCCTCCTCAAGTTTCATTTGTAGCTCCTTTCTTATTTGTTCGTCCTGTTGAATCCTTTGTTTTTCAGTTCTTTTTCCTCCTCCATTCGTTTCTTTTCCAACTCCTTTCTAAGTCTCTCTTCCTCCAGAATCATTTTTTCTTCTTTCCTTCGTTTCTCCTCCTCTATTTTCTTGTTTTCCAACTCCTTTTTAAGTATTTCCTCCTCCAGAATCATTTGTTCTTCCTTCCTTTTTTTTCCCTCCTTCCAACTTGCTTCATTATTCCCTTATCTGATTGCTCGACGTGTACCATTGTTTCCTTGTCTTTCCCTTTATCATGTGGCTCCTCTCTGTCTGATTTTCCTATTGTCCCATCCTGTTTCACTCTTTCAGTATCCTTAGCTCGACGTTCATTGTGAAAGGTTTTCTGCTTGAGCTCCTGAATTCCCTTTTGCTTTTTCGTCATGTTTTCCTCTTCATTTTCGATATCTTTCTTCCGCCGTTTCTTTTCTGTTTTGTCCTCTGTCTTGTCATTATTCTTATGCTTAAGTTTCTTTACAGTGTTCTTCTGTTTCTTTTCATGTTCACTTAGCTCGACATCTTCAAGTACGATGTCTGATGTTGACGGCGTTTTTAATGGTGACAGCGGTTTGACGGTTGTTGCTGGTCATTTTGTTGGGAACAGTTCTTCTGATGTTTTTATGTCATCTATGAAGTCTTCCTTTATAGCTAGTTTCTTAGCGACAACTTTTGATATCATGGACTTCAAGTCTCCCTGTATTGAATTTTGAAAAGGTTGCACTGAATTGTAATTCTTCCCCATTAATGCCGTTATTCTCCTAACGAGCGCCTCAGGCATCCTTGGCCCCTTCATGACTTCATCCTTTAATGTGATTTGAAAGTCCCTTACAGTCAATCCTAAATCTAGTTGAAACACTGCAGCACAGCTACCCAAGACTAGTGTCAGTCCTTTCAGTTCCATATCTTCATATATTGTTGGTCTTGTTGGAGAGTACATCCGTTTCGGAACATCCTTCTCATCATCTTCCTCCGTCCCTTTAATAAGTCTTTCGGACATTTCCATCCTTGAATCCATTCATCCCTGGTTCTAGTTGTTTTCTCAACCTTTGATATAAAGTCCAAAACTTCATAGCCTCAACCGAATTCTCATTGGAAGGTGCTATAACCTTGGCATATGTCTCAGGATAATTAGCCATCCAGAAACCATTGTTTTCTGTCAGAAAACTGTTTGGCATCAGCTCTATCTTGCTCCTGTGACTTGACATAATATGCTCCTTTAGATCCACCATTTTCCTGTACGTCTTTTCCTCTAGACACTACACGCATATAAGAGACAATCTTTTATGTGGATTTGCTGCTAAATGGTTCTATAACTGCCCCCTATTCCTGAAAGTCAGTGGACACAGCCAACATTTTATCTCAATTTGTGATGGTGGTCTCATCTTGAATTATGAAATCAAATCAAAGTTTTTGTAACCCTCCACCATAAATATGATAACAAAACAAACAATATATAAGTTGTTATGTCATTTGCTAATATTCTGCTCTATGTGTTAATGCCCCTTTTTGTATCCCCTGCATGACGTATGCTGGTGAACAGTTTGATCTGTTCCTAAATACTCAGTATTTCTAAAGGTCAGGAAGATTTTTCCAAGCCCCACCAGTTAGCTTGCTTAAATGGTTTATAAATTCCACCCTTGGATTCCCTTTATGTCCTTATTATCCCCAGGTTCAGTATCCATGTCCTTATTTAAGTTGTCCATGTCAGCAGTCTTCCACTGCATTCCCCTAGTAGTCTTTGTCAACTACCTCCAAATTACTTCAGTTACCCGGCAGTCCGGTCCAGCCCTAGCCAACTGCCGCCCTGACAGAAAGGCCCAGCCCCTTCTTCTGTCACCAATATGCTCTGGGAGGCAATGGCCAATTTGCCTCCATACATATTCTTCCAGGGTGGTACCAACCCTAGGAATGCCCTCAGACTCCCACGGAGTCCTACCATGACTAACACTTAGTCATACCGTTACTCTGAAACATAGTAACAGCCACACAAAAAATGGAACAACTTAACAACAAACATTAAAAGATTTAGCTCTTTTCAAGAGCTGCAGATTCTAAAATTCGCCATGAATGCACTAAGGCAATCATGCGTCATTCCTGTCGGAGTACCAAGCTGGTGGATTCTGTCCTGAATAGGGAAGAAGTCTGTCGATATGGTACGCCTTCCCTGGCTGCTTCCTTGATCTCTTCACAAGGTAAGTCAAATCATCAATTTTTCTAGTAACTATATACGGGCCTTTCCATTTGGATGTCAACTTATGGCAAACTCCTTTTCTCTTTGATGCATCATAAAGCCATACGGGTTGTCCTATTTTAAATTCGCGTTTCGCAGCTTTTATGTCGTAATGTCTCTTTTGGTATTCCGAGTTTTGTTTAAGGTGTTTCCTCGCTAAGATGTGAGCCTTGTTCATTCTCTCTTGTAATCCAATGATATAATCTTCTATTTCAGGGCTACCGTCATGATTTTCCACCGGACGGGGAATTAATGCTGCCATTGGAATTGTGATGTCTCTTCCAAGCATCATCATGTTTGGTGTTTGACCAGTGCATGCTTGGACAGAGGATCTGTATGCCATTACTTGAGGAAGGATTTCATCCCAATGTTTTTGGTCATTTTCGCAGTAACGAGTCAGCATACATAATAGTGTCCTGTTAAATCGTTCAACATTTCCGTTCGACTGAGGATGCTGACTTGTTGTCCTTGTCTTGTCAATCCTCATGAAGTCACAGAGATCCTTAAAGAGTTTAGCTTCGAATGAACTACCTTGATCAGAATGGATTTGGAGAGGAACTCCAAATCTGCAGATGAATTCATTAACTATAGTTCTGGTAATTGTCAAAGATGCCTGATCTGGCATTGCATATGCCTCCGTCCATTTAGTGAAGCAGTCTACCAAAACTAAGATATAGCGATTTCGTTGTTCTGTAACCGGAAGTGGACCTAGGATATCCACGGCAATACGTTCCATTGGTTCACCGAGTATGTACTGTCCTAAAGGGGCTCTGTTAATCTGTTTTGATGGTTTTCGTGCCGCACATTTATCACATTTTCTGCAATATTCAACGATTGACTTTTTCATTGCAGGACAGTAGAAATTTTGCTGTACTCTTTTCAACATCTTGTCAGGACCCAAATGACCTGCAGATGGTACATCATGGAAGTATTTGAAGACGACTGAGTGATGTGTTTTTGGTACAACAAGTTGTAATTGATATTTGTCTAAGTTATCAAAATAAAATTTTCTATATAATATTCCGTTGTTTATTTGTAATCTATCCCACTGCCTCCACATTGTTTTCAATGCCGATGAACCACTAGAAACCTGGTCCCAATTTAGTTTGTCTCGTTCGTCCTCCAAATTTACAAATAAGATGGACAAATCTGGATCCTCCAATTGCAACTGCCTGATTGTACTAGGATCCCATTTGTCTAGTACAAAACCACTAGGAGTAATTTGCAGATTATTTTGTGTTTGCCCCCTTGTGCATACCCTTACAGTTTCATGTCTGTCTTCCTCCTCCGTATCATTGTTGAGAGTTTCATGTGATTCTGACTCTTCTTGGTCACACTCGTCATCACTTTGTTGGTTTCTTGATTCCTGTCTCTCATATGACTTGCATAGCCGTCTTGAGAGGGCGTCTGCGTTTGAATGTTTTAGCCAGCTCTATGAGATATTGTCAAATTGTATGTCCCTAGTTCCTGTAGCCATCTTGCTGTCTGACCCGTTGGTTTTTTAAGGTTTTTCATCCAGGAGACGGCCGCATTGTCCGTCCGAAGTAGAACTTCTTGTCCGTATAGGTAATGATGAAAAGTTTTGAGAGCCTTAATAACAGCAAGCAGTTCCTTGCGTGTGACACAGTACGACTGTTCATGTATATTCATTGAATTGCTCATATAAGCAATAACTCGCTCTGAACCCTCTTGAACCTGTGACAAAACTGCACCAACGGACTTGTCACTAGCATCAGTGTCTAATATGAATGGTTTGTTGGGCTGTGGATAGGCAAGTATGGGTGTACTTGTCAGTGATAGTTTCAGATGGTCAAATGCTTGCTGACACTCATCAGTTCATTCGAATTTGCTGTTTTTCTCGCATATTTTATGCAGTGGTCTTGCAATTGCAGCAAACCCCTTTACAAAGCGACGATAATAAGAGCAAAGTCCGAGAAAACTTTTTATTTGTTTTGCGGAAGTTGGAACAGGCCAATCTTTGACTGCATTTGTCTTCCCTGGTTCTGTAGTTATTCCTTTTACAGAGACAATGTGACCTAGAAATCTTACTTGTTTTTGAAAGAAAATGCACTTTGTCGGCTTCAGCTTTAAATTGGCTTCTCTGAGACGGTTGAATATCCGTTCTAGCCTATCTAGTCCCTCATCAAATGTCGAACTTACAGATATTATGTCATCCATGTAAAGGAGTAATTCCTTCCACTGTAGGCCTCGGAGAACGTCTTCCATGAGACGTTGAAATGTTGGTGGTGAATTAACGAGTCCAAAAGGCATGACTGTGAATTGGTAAAGTCCAAAGCTTGTCAAAAAGGCAGTTTTTTCCTTATCCTCTGGTGCCATTCCTATTTGCCAGAATGCTGAGTTAAGATCCATGGATCCAAACCATTTTGCCCCTGCTAATGAGTCTAAACACTCGTCTACCCTAGGTAGGGGATATGCATCCTTTTTTGTGACATCATTTAACATCCTATAGTCCACACAGAACCTAGGTCGGCCATCTTTCTTTACCACTAGAACGATATTAGAGGCCCATGGGCTCTTTGATGTTTCTATTATTTCTTTGTCAAGCATCCTTTTGACCTCCCCCTTTTCTATTTCTTGCTTTCCAATTGGCAAGCGCCTAGACCTTTGTCTTATAGGATAGGCATCTCCGGTGTAATTTTGTGAGTGACTCTATCGGTCCTTCCTATGTCATCATCTGTCTTTGAAAATACAACCTGGTACTTTGCCAGCAGCATTGCAAGGCTGTGTGTTTCATTCTCGTCAAGATATTGTGAACTTCTCTCTAGTAAATCAACTAGATATTCCGGTATTTCTGGTGTCCTTGTATTCATTGGTTGCGCTGATCGGATCCGTTCCTCGTCAGAGTGGAACTCATAATATGACTCACATGTTGCGATATTTTCCTTCCTATATAAAGTTATTTCATCGTCTCCATAGTTAACAACGTTAACTATATGTGTTTGTTCACTGGTGTTTATTATACCAGGTATAGTTAGGGAAGACTTTGATTTGTTTCCCTTAGACTCGATAAGCCCCGTTTCTGTTAAATATTCTGCGCCAGGTATATCCACTGCTAACATTAAACTTGTCATAGGTGGTATCTTAATTGTGTTCTTGACTTCCACCCTACAAATCATATTTGCCTTCCCCCCAATCCAACATTGGATTTCATTGTAATTGTGTGTATGGAGCACCGTCCGTTTGTAATCAACCTTGCTAATTTGATTTAATAAAAAGTCTTGTCCAAGGATGCCATCCTGACTTATGTTGCATATGATAAAGTTTTGACTGAAACTTTCTTGACCTAACTTTATGTTTAATATAACTGAACCTAAAGATAAGACGGTATTACCATTAATATCACTAATTACCGAATTTGTCGGTTCCAAGGGGTACCATATGTTAGAGGTCATATGCACAAATAGTTTTTTAGTCAAGACTGATACAATCGAGCCGCTGTCAATTAAGAGTTTTACAGATAAATCATCAATGAAACCCTGTGTATAAAATCCATTATCCCAAACATCATCAATTTCTCTACCATGTCCTGTCCGAATAATTGTTTCGTCTTCAACATTAGACCATTCATCCTGCACTGACTCCCGGCCTACTGAATCAGCGTTTTGCCGTTTCCCTGTTGGTTAAAAGTTGTATTGCTATTGTTCCTATTTCTGTTTTGGTATCCTCCTGTTGTCCTACTTCGATTTTGTCTGTTTGGACAGTTCCTCATAAAATGTTGAGGAGAGTTGCAGATATAACATCTCCATTGATTGGCATTCCTTCTGACGTCCCAGTCCCTTTTTTGACTCTCCAATTTCTCTATCCTATCTCTGAGTTCCTTGATATTGTCACCGTCGGTTCTCCTTGTGTTATTTGGTGTTGGTGTATGCTTAGATTCTACTGATCTTATAGATTTTTTCTTGTCCCCGTCTCCAACAATTGATTCATATCTCTCTATTACATCAACAGCTTCTGCTATGGTCTGACACTCCTTATCAATGCAGCGACATTTCATTTCTATTGGTATTATTTTGAACAACTGATTCAAAGCTAATGACTCCTGTGCTTCAATATCCAAATTACAATACGCCTTTTGTGCTAACTGCCTAATATCCTCCCCTACTTCAGCAATGCTCTCCCCTGGTGAGCGTATCCGCATTTCTAACTTTGAAAGCCAGCGATTCCTATGTTTTGAGCTCCCAAATCTCTGGTTAAGTTTATGTGTAAGCGACTGATATGTACGCTTATCTTCAGGTGATAGACTCATATAAAATGTCCTAGCTTGTCCCCTTAAACTAGCTGCCAAAAACAGTAGTTTTGTGTGATTATCCCATCGCCCAAGCTCAGCACAGTCCTCAAAATGGGACAGATATTCCTCCCAGCAGTCCTTCCCAAAGTAAGGTTCAGGTTTTAATGTCAGTTGGGGTTGGTTTAAGGGTTGATTAAATGCCAAGTCCCTGTCATTTCTATGAAAGTAATCATGTCTGGGGTATGGGTAAGCATCCCTTCTCATTTCCCCACGATTAGCTTCATCACCATGACCCTCATTAGATTCCCTATCCGTTTCATTGTTATTATCTTGTGCCTGGTCCCCTTGTCTTAATTCATCTAAATTCCTACCCCTTATAAAGTGTATCTCAGGATCTTGGGAAGTTCGACCAGCATAGGCCATACTAATAGATAAAACATGTATTAAGATTTTGCTACTCCTTAATATTTGTACAGTTGATCCACCACGTCGGATCTAATCCACTTTCTACACAGACAGGTTAATTCTTGGTTCGTATCCTGGATACTAATTAGAACTTTAGTATCCCACTTCTGACACCAAATTGTAAGCCACCCCAGAGTACCCTGTCCTATACTCGGTGATTTACAAAAAAAAGCAGACCTTGCCTTGTCAGGATGAATATTCTGTATTTTAACTTGTTTCTTGTTGCTCCGTAGTATTCTATTGCATATACTACACTATTTACTATATGTTGATTTTGTCTGTTCCAGTTGTCCTTTTTCTAGTGTACCTATTAATAGGGGTATCCAATTTTAGTAGTTGTTTATTTTTCTGGCATTTCCAATCGAATCAATATGATTTGGTAAGGTATGTCAGTTATTTCCTGCCAGTTGTAATTAATCCTAAATGTTTTAATGTACCTAATATGCGATTTGCATTTTTGTGTTCCTGTCCAGTTTTTAGCACCAATGGCTTTCCATAGATTTTAAAATTTGTGCGAGAATCCTCCTTGTATCAATAATAATATCATCTGTGTGGCTGAAGTGTCCTGTTTTTATATATAAATATACTAAATATAGTACAAATAAAGATCCTTTAAAATTTACATGTTTATTTTGTTGTCTGTTCCATAATATTATTATGTATAATAAAAATCCATGGTCGTAATGTACAACAACATAAATATTATAATTTTACATTAAATATAGGCATTGTGGTGTCCGACGTGGTGGGAGATAGCTAAGTGTACAAATCGCGGCTAAAAATCCATCTTAAATTATGCTTTTAACCTCACCTAAAGCTATTATCTTATTATTAATCCATTTTGGCTTTTATAACTTGCCGCCTTCAGAACTTTGGGCTATCTGCCATCGCGCTCGCGTTTATATAGGTTTTGGAAAAGTGTCACGTGACAATAACAACCAATGAAAGCTTGTCCTTTTGTCAGCTACCACACTACTTTCGGTATTTGACTAGTCAAAAATCAAGTTTCAAAGATATATCAAATCGTCCGGACTTAATAAATGTTCATCTATATTAAAAATATAAGGATTAAGATAAAAAGGACAATTAAATAAGTAAAAGCAAACGATCGGACACCACTTTACATTGCGCATTGATTTAGCAGACGACATGCGCAAGAATACATAAGTAAATAACAAAGTATAGTTCCACATTTCATTAAAAATATGTTTAAAACATTTGTGTCCGGCAGGGTAGAAAGATACTCCTTACGATTCCTAATACATAAATCATAATTTTGGCGCAAAAAGTACTTTATAAAATAGCCTATGAAATAGATTTAAATGTCTGTTTCTGTTCACTACACCTGGATGCCCGCAAGATTCCCGAGATGTAAACAATATGTGTTTTGATGATTTCTGCTTCAGTTTCCTAAAATTGAGCTTTGACATTGGATGAAATATGTAAAATAGCATACAATGGATTGTTCCTGATATAAGAAATAAGGATATGTAAGTTGAAAATGTGGAAAATTACGATACAGTCGTCAATTACCCTGCCGTTACTACTCCCAAAAAATGTAAACACATGGCGAACACTTGTCAATACTAAGAACTATATACATCTAGCCTTCATAGAAGGTATTGAAACCCAATTGTTTCATGAAACAAGATCAGAAATAACTCTGAAATTCCATCAAATACAAAATTATGTGTGAATGCCACCCCCCAAATTCGACCAATTCTGGAAAATCTTTAACTTTGGCATATTTACCTACATAAATCCACCCATACTTAAATAATAGTAAAATTAATATTAAAAACTATATGAAACAACTTATACGCAAAGCGTTAAGAAAATTTATCAGCAAATCTGAGGTTGTTTTGATTTTTCAGTATAAAAATGTAAAAAAATGTTTATTGAACTTATGACACTTCCTAACCCTTACAGTATGTTTACTCCAACTTCCGTCATCCGAAACAATTAGCCCCTCAGCTATGAATCTTTTCTAAATCTCGGTTCAACGCAAGAGCTGTGTTATGGGGGTCATCAACTATCATATAGAGTGACATCTGCGAAAAGTTTTATATTTGACCCAATGTCCCTTACTATATCAAAAATAAAAAGAAGTGGCCCAAGGATAGATCCTTGAGGAACATCAGCGCCTATATTTATCCAATCTGAACAACAATTATTAATAACAACGCGTTGTTTCCTGTGACTTTAGGTATTCAGCAAACCAACCAAGTAAGCCATTTGTACCAATTGATTTAAGCTTGTGATGTCAAAGAATATGACTCTTATTTCTTTACCTCATTATTTACACAGGGTAATTGATTGACCGCAGAGTCGCCCTGTGTAAACCCGGATTGATTAAATGTAATAACATTATGTTGTTTCATATAATAATGGAGATGTTTAAAGACGCATCGCTCCATTACTTTACCAAGTACACTTATAAGAGATATCGGTCGATAGTTCTTGAACTCATTTTATGACCCAGATTTAAAAACAGATGTAACATTTGCTTGTTTCCAAGAACATGGAAACTTGCGATCAATTAAAGACATATTGAATAATTTACAAAGTGGGTATTTCAATATTACCGAAGCTTCTTTGAGTACTCAAGGATTTATACCATCAGGACCAACAGCTTTACCGACATGTAACAAATTTAAAACATCTTCTACCTCACACTCTTGAATATGAAAATCATGTAATTCATGACTAGGTAACCGTAGATCATTAGGTAATTCTTTGTTTCTATCATTAACCTGACATTGCTCATTAAAATATTCATTAAATATTTTTGTCTTTTCTCGATCACCATCGATCAAATTGTCATCCATCTTTAATGGGGGTATTTTACTTTTGTTTTGATTTCCCAGTTAAGATTTAACTATAGTTTCCACCCGTTTTTGGTGTTTATATCATCATTTATTATTTTAGAGGAAATATTTGAATAATGGTCGTTTTTTTGCATTCTTTACAGCTAGATTACACTCATTTATAATTTTACGGAACCTTTTATATTTTATATGTTTTAGCTTTTTCTGGAGACCTGTTTTTGTTACGGATTAGTTTTTTTTTTTTATCCAAGGGGAGTCATCCTTGTTTACACGAATAGTTCTACTCGGCAAAATATCATTACAAACGATTGTAATCTTATTTGTTATATTTCTAGTTGAAGAATCTATATCATAATCTTCAAAGAGTGCGTCCCAGTCAACGTCAGACAATTCTTGTCGAAGCAAATCGTAACCACATTGATCAATTAAATATATTTTACGTTGAAAAGATTTTTTGTTACTTTTGGGAAATTTTAAGATACCAATAACTGGCAAGCGGTATGCAAGTACGACGCTATAATGCTTTTTTACCATTGATCTCCTGATTATAAGTGGGGTTTTGTTATTTGATTGTCTTATCCCCCACGAGAAACCTAAGACTTCCAGATTTCCCTAGGCATTGAAAATATAATACTTTTCAAGAATAACTATTGGGTACTTCTCCTTTATTTTATGGGTCTGATCAAACCAATTACACAGTTTAGTTTAAGTGGTTGTAGGACCCTTAAATGTAAAAACGGTCATAAATGTAAAAACGGTCATAAATGTAAAAAAATCTTTCTCTTAATGTAAAACTTACGCTAAATGTAAAACCTGTTGTTATAAATGTAAAAATCAACTTGTCATAAATGTAAAAAAAAATCCGCTAAATGTAAAAACTTTTCTTTTACCATAAATGTAAAAAAATAATTCCGCTAAATGTAAAAACTTTTTGTAAGGATAGTATTCCCCTAAAGGATACCTTTAAGATTACACGACGTCAGTACAAAAAATGTATGTAATGCACATTAGTCGGGACATAAGTCAACCACCATGAGTTACAGATCAAGTTTGAGTTTGGTTCCAGTCTACTGTTTTTTGACGGAGTTATGGGCCTCAGACTTAGAAAATTTTTGTGAAAGTTCAGTTTTCCAGACTTTTTTCTAAATCATTGCAGATATTTATCTCATATTTTTTATGTGATTCTTCCAACATGAGAAAATAACAAATACTTGTATGTGATTTCTCCATATGGTTATTTTTTTTTATCCAATCCAAGAGAAATGCGAAAATTCCTGTAAAGCTTGGCTGAATTTGCTTTGAACAGTGGTTTCAGGGATGATGAAAAAGATGTTTGTTCCATAACATGAGGTCTAATGTTAAATACATGTATGTTCCCAGCTGGCGGTCA
>MJUU01045738.1:11736-22545 GCA_002080025.1 Modiolus philippinarum
CGGTCCTCCGTCTGACATAAAAGTTTCTGGTATACCGTGTCTTGCGAAAATTGACTTCAAATGGTTTATCACGCATTGTGAACTTGTACTCGACAATCTCGCTAGCTCAATATACCTCGAAAAATAATCTACAACTAAGAGATACATGTGACCTTTTAACTCAAATAAGTCTGAAGCTAATTTTTGCCACGGTCGCTTTGGAAACTCCGATTGTAATAGCGGTTCGGCTTGATCATGTGCATTTTCAATGCACTTTTGACACGTTCTCTAACTGTGTGTTAAGTCCAAGCCACCAAACCGATGATTTAGCACGTTCACGGCATTTCGCAATTCCCTGATGACCATCGTGAAGCCGGTCTAATATTTCATCCTGTAATGACTTTGGTATTAATAGCCTATCTGCTTTCAACAATAAATTTTCGACAATTGTAAATTCTCCTTGAAGACTCCAGTACGGCTTTAAATTGTCGCTTAAATTCGACTTTTCTGGCCTACCGTCTTCACAATATTATATTATGCTTTTGCATATCTCATCTTGGTTTTGAGATTTTAATAGCTCGCGAAGCGGCTTAGTTAGCTCAGTTATCTTCGACGAAAACTTATTCATTTGATTAACCATACCTAAGAAACGTCTAATTCCTGATATGTCAGTCGGTCTGTCCATTTCGGCTATGGCCTTAACCTTGTCTGGGTCTATTCTACAACCCGATTCGTCGATTATCTGACCCAAAAATTTCACGGACGGCTTTGAAAATACACACTTCTCGTTAAGTGTGAGTCCTGCCTTTGCACCGGCAGCTAAAACATTCTCAATTCGCTCATCGTGTTCTTCTTGTGAAGAACCAAATATCAGTATGTCGTGCATATGGCACAATACGCCAGGATAGCCCTCGAGCGTCTCGGATATGCGCTTTTGGAAAAATTCACTCGCCGAATTTATTCCAAACGGTAATCTGTTGCAACAGTACCTACCGAAGGGTGTAATAAACGTTGTGAGTGGACGCGACTCTACTGCTAAATTGGTTTGCCAAAACGAACTATTTGCGTCTAATTTTGAAAATACTCTTGCATTTGCAAGTTTGGCTAGTGATTCTTCCACTGCCGGAAGCGGATAATTCTCGCGTTTAACGGACTCATTCAATTTTGTAAAATCTATACATGTGCAGACGTTGCCGTCTGGTTTTGGCACTACGACCATACCCGAACACCACTCGGTTGGTTCATCGACTTTCGATATAACCCCTAACGATTCCATTCTCGCTAACTCGTTCTTTACTTTGTCCATTAAAGGTAACGGTACCCTGCGTGGTGTTGCCAAAGAGTACGGCTTCGCGTTAGGTGCTAGCGCGATCGTGTATGTCCATAGCGTTTGACCAAGACCTTTAAACACATAAGGATATTTTTCGCGATAGTGGTTTTCGGTTTTGATTTCTGCGTTGACAGACGATACATTTACATGACTAATTATACCTAAAGCCTGAATAGCTGGCGTACTTAATAGTGGTTTGTTTAATCCCTTAACAACATATATATCCTGAACACTAAATTTATCTTTTGATTCAAGCATTCACTGAAATTTCCCTATCACATGCAAGTCAGTGTTCCCTGGTCCGCTCAACTTTTTGTCTGTTTTGGAAATTTGACAGTTGTTTATTCCTCTGAAATTAATTTCTGCAATCACGGTCACATCAGCTCCTGTGTCAATTTTAAAGTTAAGTTCTTTATTTTGAATTCGTAACTTCACCATCCAGGGACGTTCACTTTTTGTTTCTACAGCTCCTAAGAATCCTTCACCATCGGAATTAAGGGTAACTGACCCAACGTTCTTCCCGGTCTTGCATACTTTCGTAAAATGTCCGATGTTAGAACATTTGTAGCATTTGGCTGCTTTGGCTGGACACTTTTCACGAGGATGGAATTGTTTATTTCCACATCTTTGACATCCGTTCTGTTTGCGTTTTTGAAATTTCTTCACACTGTCAACGTTTGAACTCGAACTATCACTCCTCATTGCTTGCTGTTTTTTCACGGTTTCCGACTGACGGGCCATGTCAATTGCTTTCTTCAGTGTTAAGTCTGGATCTAACTGCATTTTGAGAGATAGGTTGGAATCTTTTTTTCCACGACTATACGGTCTCGTATCATTTCGTCTCGAAAATCATTATATCCACAGTGTTCTGTAAGAGTGTAATGTGATGTTACAAAGCTTTCCACACTCTCGGGATCTTCTTAGTTTCGCTTGTAGAACTGCGCTCTTTCAAAAATCACATTTCTCCTTACGATGAAATGATTGTCAAAACTTTCCTTCACATAGGCATACTTTTTCTTATTTTCCGCTGTCAAGTCAAATGATGCGAAGATGTCGTCGGCTTGCGGGCCCATTGTATAAATAAGGCTGTTTACCTGTAATTCTCCAGGTTTTTCTTTTAGTCCTGAAGCTAACCGAAATCGTTCGAAACGTTGTATCCATTTTGGCAATGTTTCTGGTTTAGCGAAATCGAACTTGTCTGGCGCACTAACTTGAAATGTAGCAATTTCTTTATCTGACAATGTCGATAAATCCCAATTTCAAATTATTATACAGGTTAAACGTCTTTCAGCACCGCTGCCGCCATGTCGTATTTTTACTGATATGCTGTATAAGGTAAACACTAAGTCTATATACATTTCTATGCTTTACTAAACTACTATGTCCATGTTACAATGTGACAGTCAAAACAACAACTGATTAACAGTAGAGATCAGTATAACCTAAAGTGCATTCCCAACACGTGTGCTGTTGACAAGTCTCTGGTTAAGATACTGCACGGATGTATAAATCAACCTAAATGTCAGGTACTTAAATGAATATAAACATGCTATTGAAATATTAATCAACATTACAGATAAAGTATTAAGAAAGGATGATTGCTCTGTCAGCATTTGAAGTGTTATAGGACACGAATTCTGATTCATTGCTTGGAGTATGAAAGATTATAAATTATCTTTCATTTCATCTCATCTCAAAATGTGGCTGTTATAGTCTGGTACTGTGATACCAAACATTCTGTAACAGATCTGTAGCATTGTTGATGGCCTGCATAATCATGGCAATTCATTAGGAACTGTCCCTTAATTTACTTTTAATAACGGACACTTACATTAATTTCTAATGTAATATTATTATGAATGTTTAAATAGATACATTAAGATGTTACTGTTAGACAACATCCCTAATAGTTATTTGTATGAACGACATATATGTCTAGTCTGTCGCATGTTCCGTTACCACAGAATTATACACTTCAACAGGTCCCAGTTAAAGCAATATTATCCAAAAGCGACTTCGTAGCAAATACCATTGACATAGCACTAGCGGATCATGTTGAACCAACTTGCGGAAAAACAATTGAAAGAGCACCTGATGTCACAGTTTTTTTGTTTTTTTTCCTCTCAGAGTCTACACTCTGTTTTGTGCTTGTGTAGTTTCTTTTGTCTTTGTCTTCCGTCTTCTATTGTTCTGGCTCTTGCCTTTTCACTGGACTTTGACTTATTATGTTACCTTCTGCTTTGTTCCTTTGACTTATCGTCGTTGTTTTGACACCGCCGCAGTCGACTTTTCCAATGAAATCAGTATCCCAAAGTCTCGCCTTCAGCGACCTTCTTTGATGGGGAGACAAAAAGTGATGAAGTATGCACAATGTTTTGTCTTTTAAAGTAAGTAAACGTAGCCCTGTCGCAATTGCAAATAAGGTGTTGTCACGAATCTTAACGGATGGTGCCAAACTGAAGGCATGCGAACCAATCAACAAAAGAATGTGTGTGTTCGCTACACCCACTTGACAAGAAATTTGTGGTTTTAATGATTATAGGATGAATATTAATTTCCCAGGGCATAAGTTTTCATTCATGGAGAGCTGATCAAGTTACATAATTATTACATTTAAGAAAAAAAATACGCTCTTTCCCACCTGATATGTACAACTTAATACCGAACCGACTGTAAATTTTGCCTCTGCATATGTGTCACTGCCATGATTTTCCCTCAGGAATGAATTGCTATTCGTTATAAAATGCCATAACGGCTTGATGTGATTACACATCGTCTTTGCAGAGATGTTTACGGCTAGGGATTCTCAAGTATAAACACGCATTACGGATTCACATTGCAAATATATGGTTTACTCGTAAACCTAGAAATGAAACATACCTATTTCAGAAATTGGGCAATTACTGTTCCTGAGGAAATTTCCAATTAGTATTATGTTAACGGATTTCACGTAGCATGTAAAGTTCCCGAGATAAAAGGGGCGAATCCCAAAATTTTTAGTCCTATTTTGATGGGGTTTTTTTTTCAATGGATTCCTTATGAAAAATGAACATAGCGCTCTACTATCGGATTTTCGGTTACTTGTTTCCTTATTTAGCAATGAGGGGCTGAAGGGGGCCAAAATTGCAAATTTACAGATTGCTTAATTTTTTTATTTTTCATCGGATTTCGATGGGATTTTTTTTCTTTGGATTTGATGTAAGCTTTCAGTAGTATGTCAACGGATTTAGCGTAGCTCTTACGTTTCTGAGCTATAAGGGGTCAAATGGGCGACAACTGCAAATTTGCAGATAACCTAAATTTTTTATTTTTCATCTAACTTCGATGGGACTTTTTTCTTTGGATTCCTCTTGATGTTAGCTGTCAGTAGTATGTCAACGGATTTAGCGTAGCTCTTACCGTTTCCGAGCTATAAGGAGTCAAAAGGGCTAAAACTGCAAATTTGCAGATTACCTAATTTTTTAATTTTTCATCAGATTTCGATGGTATTTTTTCTTTGGATTCCTCATGATATAATTGATCGGTAGTATGTCAACGTATTAGGCGTAGCTCCTTAACGTTTCTGAGCTATTAGGTTTCAAAGGGGCCAATACTGCAAATTTGCAGATTACGTAAATTTTTCATTGGATTTCGATGTGATTTTTTTCTTTGGGTTCCTCTTGATATAAGCTCAACGGATTTGGCATAGCTCTTACTGTCTGGGCTGTAAGGAGCCAAAACTGCAAATTTGCAGATTACCTAAAAATGTTTTATTTTTCATCAGTTTTCGATGGGATTCCTCTTGATATAAGCTTTCAGTAGTTCGTCAAAGGAGTTGGTGTAGCTCTTGCCGTTTCTGAGCTTAAAGGGTCAAAGAGGAATCATAGGGAGTTTTATTTTCCCTAGTTTGTGTCCAGCTAATTACCACGATTACTGGGTCAATCTCTTTATTGTGTCCATCTAATATTGTGTCAAGCACTTAAGTATGTCCATACTTACTGTAAATTACACTTGTTCAAATTTCAGTGGTCGACATGCTGCGCTTAGCGTAGCCCTTTATTAAAAAGAAAGAACTGTAAATTACACTTGTTCAAATTTCAGTGGTCGACATGCTGCGCTTAGCGTAGCCCTTTATTAAAAAGAAAGACAAGTTCTTAACGGTCTTCATTTTTTATTGCGTAGTCATATGTACAGGAGTAATTTAATGGCAAACAAATAAATGCCATCAGCAAAAACTATTAAAAAAATATACAGCTAACAGATGAAGCAATAATGGCATACTAAACAAATGACTTGTGAAAAATATAACAAAATACAGATAAATACTAATTCTGGTTTATGATTGCAAACAAAATGAATTGTTATCTAAAAAATATCTCAAAAACTACTATTGAAAAGTTAAAATTAAGCATAAAAATTGTTTTGACTTGTTGGTGTTGTCCAGGCATAAGTCTTTTGAATTTATAAAATACACGTAAAATTTAGTGTAAAGTAGGGACTACTGTGAATCTGTATGATTGTGTATTAAATTCTTTTAAAATTGATTAAATGAAATAATAATGTTTTCTTCATTGAATTTGCAATATCAGAGCTTGGAATCATCATATCAATTTTATTAAGAATTTTATACTGAAAGAACTTTAAAATATATGTATTTGAAATGGTAAGAAGTTATTGATGATAGGTAAAAATACATATTTTCAAACGAGAATTTGTTGAGAAAACAAGAGTTTAAACCAATGATATTTTACTCTTGTGTTCACATAAAAGCAACTACAAACACACTAATGCCGACAAATTTGAAATCCCACAAAATAAATACCTTTACAAAAAACAAATATAAGCAAACAAAACAATTATCTTAACATTGTTTATGAAACAACTGCATAGATATACTGACATTTGAAGGCAAACAAAATAAGTGCCTTTACAAATCCAGACACGAAGTGCCTTACTCTGTTCTTAAACTATGTTTTGATAAATAAAAGCAAACCAATGTTACAACCGAAGATCTTTCCTAGGTTAACATTTGTAAGGAAAACATTTATGGGTAACCTTTGTAAAATAAAACATTTATGGCCGAACACAGTGTATGTATAGACTTTTGCAAAATACACAAGAGCTTTAAGTGCTAATTAAAGACATGACTAGAGTTCTCTTATAAATAAAGCTGTACTGTTAGTATTATTCTAAGAATGCGTCCCAATACACTGACTTCTCCAAAAAATCATACTGGGTTTTAGGCTAACAAATAGATCTGTTCATAACATGGAACTTTATCTGATTCAAAATAAATTCATAACTCAAATGAACAAATTGTGCCAATTTAAATGTATAAAGTTGAAAAATGTTCTTGTTCTGCCAGCTTGAATGAAACCCGACGGGTCAAGAATTTTGATAATGTCTGATTTTGATGTCATAAATGTTTTCGTAAGATGGCTCTATTTCCTTCGAATTTTCTTGTAGTACTGTCCACAGAAATTATATTCATCATAGGTCTCGGTAACCTGAAAGCATACAATATATATGTCACTTTAAGGATGCATTACATGTATCTCATTATATAGATTTCTTTCAGTAACTGTAAGCATTGTTCAGTACAGTGTTGCAGAGTATTTTTTACTACAACTGAGGTGTGTCATCTGTAATTCCCTTGTCATTGAAATGATTTAACAACCTGTCTACATTCAAAGAGCCTGCCATATGGTTCTGGTGCTTGTTCATTAAGGCTGCAAAGTAACCTAAAAAGTCTATTTTTGTGTATACTTGTTGGGTTGCTGTCTCGTCAATGTTTCCAATTAAACTCCTTTGTTCATGAAATTTGATTAAATAGGTATTTAAATTATGTTTTTCTGTCACTGAAAGCGCAAAAAGAAGTCCCTGTCAATTTGTTTTTCCTGCTAACAAATAAATAAATCAATGTTTCTGATGTAGGTAAACATTTCGAATTGTTTTCAGTCGTGATATTTCAAGTATTCTTCAAATTTCATAACCCGGCACCTGAATCGGTTTTCAGGGGCTTTGGCTACAGAGCTGCCGGGCGCGTCCCCAGGTGGTGGATAGGGGAATGTCCTGTCTTTGCGGGATAGTCAAGTCATAATACGGAAAGCCTGACCGCGAACCATTGTAGCCAAAGTTTGTGGAGAACCGCCATGCTCCATGCAGTATAAAGACCACTACCATATTTCTCTGAAGAGAGTAGACGCACTGGGTGTCGTATAGAAGGCTAAATTTCCTGTCCCTACCCATTTCTCCCCGTTTCCAGTGGCACTCAAAAGTCGTTGACCCGGTTGTCTCTTCCACCTTTATTTCTTTCTTCTTTTCGTAACAATTTGTTTCGAATTGATTAACCTGTTCTCGTCCTGATATAGCTGTAATATTGCTGATTGGACGTGAAACTCGTAACAAATCAATCAATCAATAAACAAAAACTGTACAATATAATACCAATATGAAATTAATTTAAATAAATAACGGCTAACAATATCAGAGATAAAAGTCAAGTATTTATTTTTTGCAATCATTTATAGTCAACTATATTTTTACCACATTCAGGGGGAATATACTTCAATATACACTGGGCTAAAGTATCAACCTTTATCCCTGTACAGATCACTTGAAGCTGTCTTTATCAGCAATGTTTGAAGAAGCTACAATTTTCAGACTTACAACCACAGGAAATATCTCAGAGCCATTTTAACTGTTATATACGATCCCTTTTATACCTAGAACATGTTTGATAAAAAATTTTAAAAAAAAACATAGATTTTCCAACATATTATACATTTGCATGTGTGCAGAAGTTTTTCTATGTTTCTCAACTTCTTCAACTGTAATACTGTTTACTAGTACTAAACTACCAGGTAATAAATACATGAACTAGCAACAGAGAAGATAATCTACCAATACACGTTTGAATTTGGTATTGTTTTTAAATTTTTCATTTATCCAGAACCAAAAATGTTGATTATGTTGTGTGGAATCTGTAATTGACAAGGTACGGTATTATATTTGAAAGCACTATAAGACCCTTAAATCACACTTAAAACTGGTAGAAGCTGTATGAAATGCCTTAGAAGTTTGAGGTATTATGTAGAATATACTTAATAGTAAGTCTTCCAGTGATAACATGTTTCGCATGTGCAAAATTATTGTAAGTTCCGTCAAACAGGAAGTGGGCATGCGAGGGATTCAAAACTCTCTTACACGGTATATGTCCCTATACTGATACTCCATGCCAAACTGCAGAATTCTGGGATATGTGGTTCCTGAGAAAAATGTGACAGAATTTTTTTGTAACACCGTTGACGGACGCAAGACGACGGATAGTGATCCCAATATGTCGCCACTTTATGAAAGCAGGTGACACAACAAGTACTTACATGGTAATTTCGTCCTCCTCTAGCAGTTTAGAAGCAGACCCAATGACATCAGGATTCTGATCAGGTGATTGTTGTGTAACAGCTCCCTCAACTCCAGTAATCATATCTGTTGACATTGGTGAAATAGCCCTCTGCACTTCAAATAGAAGGCCCCTAAACTTCAGGAATCTTGACTTGAAAACTGTTGTATAGTCGGCCCCTCGACTTCAGGAATCTGACTTGACGACAGTTGTATAGAAGGCCCCTCGACTTCAGGAATCTGACTTGACGACAGTTGTATAGAAGGCCCCTCGACTTCAGGAATCTGACTTGACGACAGTTGTAGAGAAGGCCCCTCAACTTCAGGAATCTGACTTGACGACAGTTGTGTAGAAGGCCCCTCGACTTCAGGAATCTGACTTGACGACAGTTGTGCCCTCGACTTCATAAATCTGACTTGACAACTGTTGTGTATTCGGCCCTCGATTTTAGTGATCTGACTTGAGAAGTGTTGTGTAGTAGGCTCCTCGACTTCATAAATCTGACCTGCCGGTTGTTGTGCAGTACACCCCTGGACTTGGAGTGACAAGTTCCCAAATTTGTCTAAGAAAACTGATAAATGAAATACAAAAGCCACCGAGATTATGTTTCTTCTTGATTAAGTTGTAATTTTAACCAGTGAGCAATTGCATTTTAAAAATATTGAAGAGTAATAAGTTACACTATCAGAGTTAAGATGTCTGAAGTTTGATTGGAAGACCAATATACACATTTAAACCAAATATCTCTAAGTTGAGTTTTAATCAAAACAGATACCAGCATTTTATTCATTCAAAAGGCTTTTCTGAATTATATACAGAAGAAAGTTCATCCCATTTTATAGGATCCAAACGTAGAGAGTTACTGCATATAAAAATAATTAAAATTTGATACTATATTTAATTCAATATTAAAAATGTTTCAAATTCAAATTCTGTTTCGAAAAATGGATGGGTGTTCCATGGCAAACATGTGTCGCCTGCACCATTTTGACTCAAAAACCTTTATCCTAGCTATTAGAATAAATGTTCACTACACTCAACTTCACTGGTACCAAAAAAGTAGCTTTTTCGGTTTAATCTTATCAAAGGAGTGATTTTCTCCGGCACTCTGGTTACCTCTACAAATAAGACTGCTTGTTTGAAATTACAAAGAGAACAGGAAAAAAATGTGCATTTTTATGCCCCCGGATCTTTAGATCGGGGCATATTGTTTTTGCCCTATGTCTGTCTGTTTGTCCGCAACTTTAACCTGGCTCATAACTTTTAAACCAGATGTGATAGGACCTTCATATTTGGTATGTGTATTGATCATGTTAACCTGAACACAAATATGCAAATTTCACTAAGGTCAGGGTCAAAAGGTCAATCTAGATTTTGCTATTACTCGTTAATTACAGTTACTAGAGGCTTGATATTTATAAGTGAATAGATCTAATAAAGCTTTATATAAATCCGCCAAAAAAAATTTGGTTCAGGTCAAGGTCACAGAGTGCAGATTTGAAAACTAACAAAAACTTTAACATTGCCTATATATTTTTAACCAGATGTGATAGGACCTTCATATTTTGCCTGTATATTCGTCATATGGAACTGAGCAGCATTATGGAAATTTCACTAAGGTCAGGTCAGAAGGTCATATATAGATTTTCGCTATAGGTTGTTAATAACAATTGCTAGAGGTTTGATATTCTATATATGAATAGATCTAATGAAGCCTAATACAAATCCACCTAAGAAATGTCAGTCAGGTCAAAGGTCAAGGTCACTGGGTGAAAGTTTGAAAACAATGCCGTTATTTTTCCAATCAGATGTGAAAGAACCTTAATATATGGTCTGTATATTGATCATATAAAGCAGAACACCATTATGTAAATTTCATTAAGGTCAGGTCGAATTGGTAAACAGGTCAAAATTGAGATTTTGCTTTAAGCTCGTTAAGGTAGCACACCAGTCTTCTGATTGATTGATTGATTGAATGTTGTTAAACGTCTACTCAGCAATATTTCAGCTATATCAAGACGAGAACAAGTTTGTTAATAAATAAATCTTTGGGGTATGGAAAGGGCCATGGGACGGGAAATTCTGACTGCCACTGGAAAAGTAGGGTGAAATCGTCAAG
>MJUU01045738.1:38867-57090 GCA_002080025.1 Modiolus philippinarum
CCAACACGTGGACCTGAGTTTACATCCCATCCGAAAGATGGGTTGTGTATTTATTAATCCCGCACAACCACGGAATGGGTCCTATTTCTATATCCCGGGACCCTCGGGGTCAGCCTCCGTTTAGGAGGGGTCACACCCCGCAAGCCGGAGATACGGGTCCTATTTCTATATCCCGGGGTTCCCTCGGGGTCCTCTGTTAGGATGGTTCATACTCCAAGCTCAGAGGATGCTGCGGGCCTATTCTTCAGCCGGGACCGCGCACGGCGGTTTAGTGATATGATAACAATAATATATATTGAACATATAATGTTGGATTTTTATTGTCGATTAAATAATTACTGTTTATATAAATCAACATTGTTATCAACAGGCCATTTGCTTATATTAAACACATCCACATTGTTGATGTTTAGTTAAAATGATAATCATTTATTAGGTGTACGGAAATACTAGTCGTTTAGACATTTTGGGGCCGTTTCCTCCATGTGAAAAGGGGAACGTTTACATTTTAGTAATGATAGACCTTGTCAATCAAGGCAAATAGTGGAAGTGGACACAAGTAAGATTAAAGGTGCATGGAAGCATTGTAAAAACCATTTCAAAGTAGGTATTGATATACTTTATCAAGAGAGGCCCAAATGTCGATAATGTAGGTATTGATATACTTTTTTCAAGAGTGGCCTAAATAAATGCCGCGCATGTCGATAATGAGGTCTCCTTCATGCGGTAAGATATCATAAAGACGGGCCTTATCAAATAAGGAACGAGTATTTGGAGTATATACAGCCGTATAGTAAATGGTATAATTTATCGGTATCAACAAGAAAACGCACGGTTATGTCTTTTCTCAATGCTCCTTTGAAGCCATCGGAATTTCAAACGCGAGGTTCAGATGTGGTTTTTGTTGATTACCAACCTGTGACATCTGGAACTAGTAAACGATCAAGATCATTATCAGAGCAAATTCATGGGACAAAGTTAAATCCCACGTCGTATGGCCGGGTATTTGACAAGACAAAACATCTTGTCAAAAAAGGAATGATTGTTTAAACTTCCCGGACCGAAGACGGTTTTATAGTAGGTAGTGGTACAGAAAATGAGCCGCTCTTTGTTAAGCTACTCTCCAATGGTAAATACACTTGTAAATGCCTAGGTTACAACACGTTGTCATTCTGTACGCATATAGTAGAAGCTGCAGAGTTTGGTGGAAAACTTTCAAATATATTTTAAGTTACATACTAGACAAAAATCTTCCAAGACCCAACCAGCAAGGGTTTTCAAGAATCGACACGCCTAAAATCACGCTACTAAAAGCAAATCGGCAGGAGATTTAGGACCTGTCCAAAGCACTTGTAATACAGTTTTGACTGGTACAGATCTAAAGAATACTCATACTTGTGGGTACTATCTAAAATGTCTGATTAGAACTCATGTTTAGATCATATTACGGATGTAGGCAGCCGATACGAATACCACCACATATTCCCAAGCCGCCATTTGATTCAGTAATCTGTCAGAAGGAATATCGTACATACTATTAAGCTTACAGCCGCAAAATGTCTATTACCTCTGTAAGGAAGAGTGTGTCCTTCAAAAAACATGAAGATTTAAACAAACAAATCACCTCTCCAAAGACTGTTTCAACAAAGCTCTCTGCAGTACATCGTGCATACCTTGAAGCACATTTTGAAATGTATTTGTAGATTTTTGTTTCCGGAAATTTTTAATTATATTTTGAAAGGCAAACACGTGCCCACCTATCTTATTTCCTTATTTGCAAATATTACCTTTCACTTAAAGCTGCACCAATAAAGAACATTTGTGAGGGACGTCTAATGAAAACAACCGCAAGTTGATCGCAGAAACTTTTCTCCCTGTTAACATGACGAAACACGTTATACAATTTCAGATTCTATGAGAATTGTCGTTTATTTAATGATTCTGTATACAGTATTTAAACAAGTAATATTAGTGAAACATTCTTGGTCAAAGATCAAACAGAGACATGTAAAACCAATATAACTATGTTGATCTATGTGGATGAGACTTGTCGAAGTTTGGGTGATCGCTTCATGAACATAAACAGCGTTACAAATGGAAAAGATTGCCTAGTAGGTTAATACTTTCAGCGATCGAACCAAAGCATAGTAGACATGCATGTAACTGTCCTTTTACAAACTAGTACGGGTGAGAAGCAACGACAGTTCCCTGAACAAAAAATTATCCATTTTCTGGGGACTGTTTGATCTTTTAGCATAACTGTTAAGAAACAGTCCATTTTATTATTTTACTTCTTTATTTGAAATAACAAGACTGCACAGAACAGTTTACAAATGTTTTCTATTCTTTTTTGATAATGTTCAGGATTGAGCATGATTTTTACATGGGGTTTTCTGTTACACGACAGTTGGTAGTTTTCTCTGGTATCCTAAACACCTTTGGTCTGATTTTCTGTCCCGGTTGCCCTAAGAAGAAGGCTATACTGGCCGAAACGTTTGACACAATTCTTTTCATCCCTTTTCGATATTTTAGCTGTTTTGTTGGTTTGTATATATTCAATAGTATTTAATTCAAATCAATTAAAATGAAAATTTGAAATTGTTAGAACAATAGAACAATTTGTTGGTGTAGAGTATCACGGTTGTGGAAAATCCAACATATTGTGCGACATGTATTTCACTTACTTGAAATTGTTAGAGTCTGATGTAATGTGTCACTTAAGTAATAGATTATTGTAAGCCGGCTCTATGCGAATTAGAACATGGTCAGACCTTATATTTGTCTTCATTAGCGAATTAGAACATGGGCAGATCTTATATTTGTCAATATTTTATACCGAGCGATAGCATTGTATAAAATGAAGACAAATATAAGGTCTGGTCATGTTGTAATTCGCATAGAGCCCAATTGCAATAATCTATTTCGATTCTAATATATTAAACAAGCGTTTTATATATTAAACAATCGTTTTGAACATTCGAAGCGGCTCTTAGAAGGCAACATTGGTTTTGACACTAGAATTAAAACATGCCGAAAAACTGCATACAAACACACATAAATGGTCATAGATAATTTATATTCGTTATTGTATTAATACAAGTTGCTAATAAGCTTATGAATCAATACAAATAATCTATTGTAAAAATATAAAAAGCTGGTTGTATTTCTGATTTATATGACTGCTTAGTTATGTTATATTTGAAGCCAATAAAGAAAAGAAACGGAATAAAACTCGTATTAATAATTTTATTAACGTTAAAAATAATAATTAGATATAAAAATTTTAATTTTTAACGTTAAATTGTAGAGCATGATATGCAACATACATAAGATTTCATAACAGCAACACATTCGTTGCTAGGTTACAGTTATGTCAATTTCAGTTCCGAGTGTTTAATTCTGTAACTGTTGTAAATTTCTATCATTGTCATTATTTGATGCAGCTGTTGGATGATTCATTATTTAAAGCTTTATTTTCACATGAATATTGAGTGAATAAATTGTGAAACTGTACATTACGAATGTCATTTTGTAAAAAAAATATACGCATGCGCTAAAAAATATTGTTGGAATTAGCTGTTGGATGATTCATTATTTAAAACTTTATTTGCATATGAATATTGAGTGAATAAATTGTGAAACTACATTACGAATATCATTTTATAAAAAAAATATACGCATGCGCTAAAAAATATTGTTGGAATTAGAACATAGATTGGTTTCCAAAGCCAAAGAAGAGAGTCATATTAGAATCTCTAATTATTATGGGTCGTTTTCTTTTTACCGTGGATGGCCCATGCATGTAAATATTAAAGGGGTCTCCGTATGCGGGTCCTGAAAATATTCCAGGAAGTGAACGAGAAGTGGATCCAGATGGCGGTACGATATCAGGTTGGTGTAGAATCAGCTGTTGTTGGCTGTTTGTTATTGTACTCGTAGTAAAGTTAGAAGATGTTCTCAACAGCGATGCTGCAATTTCTTGGTGTTTGGTGTCACTCAATTTTGCATTACTTGTAATACTTTGAATGTTTTTATGTCCACTAAGCTGAAAAAGAAAGTACAATGCACATACTTATATAATGTAGATGTACCACATAGACTTGTCTATAAGTCAAGCACCTAATATACCGTCTATTTACAAACGTCGCTGGCGACAAAATCGTTAAATTTTCTAATATTGTAACAGTTAAACTAACACTTCTTCTATTATGTTTTTTTAATATTTTACACATATATTTTACTTGTATAAAGCTATATGGTTTTATATTGATATTTTTATTAATTTATTATAATCGTCCAATATAAAATTATAACTATTGTAAAATTGATTATTTGATTGATTAATTAGGTTTTAACGTCCAATGAGCAATATTTCAGCTACAGGGACGGGGGAAAATTAATCGATTCAAAAATATAAGTAAGAGAAGAAGGAAACTAAGGTGGAAGGGACAACGAGTTTGAATGCCACTGCAAAGGGGGAGAAATAGGTAGGGACAGAAAATTTAGCCTTAAAACCCTTCTCAGTTAGTTATCATCTTTTGTCAATTCTTGGTATTGTTGTTCATCCATACCATTTCGGAATAAATCTGTGTAACGTATTTATACATGCTTAATAAAAAACAACAGCTTTCTATGCTCATCTACATTGTAATGAATCATATGGTTTTTTTACAAAACCAGTGTGTGAGAAAGTTCAGAGTTCATTGACAGAATTGTACACTGATAAAGTTACAAACACTAAAGAAAACAGAAGTCTGCTTTCTGTTAATATTTTAAGTACATTTGACATATATTACAACCGCCGTGCGCGGTCCCGGCTGAAGAATAGGCCCGCAGCATCCTCTGAGCTTGGAGTATGAGCCATCCTAACAGAGGACCCCGAGGGAACCCCGGGATATAGAAATAGGACCCAGTATCTCCGGCTTGCGGGGTGTGACCCCTCCTAAACGGAGGCTGACCCCGAGGGTCCCGGGATATAGAAATAGGACCCATTCCGTGGTTGTGCGGGATTAATAAATACACAAACCCATCTTTCGGATGGGATGTAAACTCAGGTCCACGTGTTGGGAGAAATGCCACGCTTCCTGCACGTTAAAGAACCCTTGTAGCAAGCTCTTTTTGGGGTGGTCCGTAGGTGATCGGCTACAAGGCTAAATTCCCCGCCCTTGACGATTTCACCCTACTTTTCCAGTGGCAGTCAGAATTTCCCGTCCCATGGCCCTTTCCATACCCCAAAGTGATTATTTATCAACAAACTTGTTCTCGTCTTGATATAGCTGAAATATTGCTGAGTAGACGTTAAACAATATTCAATCAATCATATATTACAATTCTCCCCTTTTCGAATTAATCGTCTTTCTCCGAAAAAAAAGGTGTCTGGCGCTTGCTTAAATGCATGACATCTAAACCCAGTGTTTTTGTATGGTTGAAAATATTATGTCAATGCAGCTTTTGTCTCATCATAGGTAGTTCCAACATCTTCTAAAGAATCAAATATTTCCTGAACTTCAGGTCCTGCCATTTGAAGAAGTAATGCTTCCTTTTGTCTTGCAGTTGTCACATTTGCTCATTTCCTATTTGGAAATTTGCGACAGGCGGCATATCCATTTTGCAGCCATTCTTTTCTTTTCAACGTATTGAATTAATAATCCATAATTCCTCGTCGCCACCGCCATGCGCGGTCCCGGCTTATGAATAGGCCCGCAGCATCCTCTGAGCTTGGAGTATGAGTATTTCTAACAGAGGACCCCGGGATATAGAAATAGGACATAGTATCTCCGGCTTGCGGGGTGTGACCCCTCCTAAACGGGGGCTGACCCCGAGGGTCCCGGGATATAGAAATATGACCCATTCCATGGTTGTGCGGGATAAATAAATACACATAAATAAATACACAACCCATCTTTCGGATGGGATGTAAACTCAGGTCCACGTATAGGAAGAAATGCCACGCTTCCTGCACGTTAAAGAACCCTTGTAGCAAGCTTTTTTGAGAGGTCCGTAGGTGATCGGCTGCAAGGTTAAATTCTCCATTCTTTCGATTTCACTCTACGTTTCCAGTGGCAGTCAGAACTTCCTGTCCCATGGCCCTTTCCATACCCCAAAGTGATTATTTATTAACAAACTTGTTCTCGTCTTGATATAGCTGAAATATTGCTGAGTAGATGTTAAACAATATTCAATCAATCAATCCTCGTCGCCATTGTAAGAAAAACAGGTTTAAACCGGTGCTAGGGGCTGTCTTGTATTTGCTATGAGGTAGGAGTTTAGCTCTTTTTTGAAAGCCTCATTGTGACTTCAAGATGAAAAACAACAATGAAAGCGTTGTTCCATTGCTTATTATAACCATGTATTTGTAGAGACTCTTATTTGCATTTACTCCATATCCCTTCATTGTTAAATAAAAACAACAGCTTTCTATGCTAATCTACATTATAATGAATAGTATTTTTTTTGTACAAAGTCAATGTGTGTGTGGGTGTGTGTGTGAGAGAGAGAAAGTTCAGAGTTCATTGACAGAATTTTACATTGATAAAGTAACAAACACTATAGAAAATAGATGCAAAGAAAGAGAAAGGGGACGTTGAGACATTGTCCGACTGGATCAGGTCCATAAAGTCATTAATTGTAAATCGCATCCGGCACCTAAAAACAGCTATGAAATCCAGAAATCCCAGTATATTTGAAGATCCCCTTGTAGTAAGAACTCTGTCCAACCTCCATGAAAATTACGCCATTGTCCCTGCAGACAAAGCTTCTAACAACATACTGTTTGTGTGTAAGAAACACTATCTCAACTGCCTTGTGAAGGAGATGGGCATCGACAGTTCATCTGGAAACCTTACTTATACCCCTACTACAATAGCGAGGGATGAGATTGTAAAAAATCACACTTCAGTGTTAGCATCATTTGGCATAAAAGCTAATGATGAAAACAATCAAATCCCTTACATCTACTGGGTACCTAAACTTCATAAGAATCCATACAAACAGATATTCATTGCCGGGTCTTCCAGATGTACCACTAAACCTCTTTCACAGCTCCTCACTACTTTGTTGACCGCAGTCAGAGGTGGCCTGAAAAATTACTGTAATAAAGCTTTCTCCATAAGCGGTGTTAATCAAATGTGGATTCTTAAAAACTTGAACAGCTATCCTCAACCAGTCTTACCCATTGCTATAGCCTTCAAACTTTTTACTTTTCTACACTTTACACAACCCTGCCACACAATAAACTGAAAACAGTAATTGCAGATTTAATACATCAATGTTTCTGCACGCAGATACGCCTATTTAGTTAAAGGGAAAGACAAGACATATTTTGTTAAGAACCACACTGATTCAAACAAGAAGTACACCGAGACTGACGTAATCAAAATGTTAGAATTTTTGAGCGACAATATTTTTGTCGAATTCGGAGGTCGTGTTTACCAACAGACAATAGGGATTCCTATGGGAACAAACTGTGCGCCGCTTTTAGCTGGCCTTTTCCTTTACTCGTACGAGGCCACGTTTTTACAACGGCTTATTCAAAGAAAAAAAAACATTTGGCCCAGTTCTTTAATTTCAGCTTCCGCTACATAGACGATGTCCTTTCTCTTAATAATCCTAAATTTAAGGAGTAATTACATTAGATCTATCCACATGAGCTTGAAATAAAAGAAACAACTGAAACGTCTACTGCAGCTTAGTACCTAGATCTTTTATTGTATATTGACGAAGATGGACGTTTGAAATCTAAGCTATATGACAAGCGTGATGATTTTAATTGTGAACTTTCCGTTTCTTAGCAGCAATATACCTACCTCTCCAGACTATGGAATGTACATTTCACAGTTGATTCGTTACTGTCGAGCGTGTAGTTTGTACAGTGATTTATTGAACAGAGCAAAAACACTGTCCCGAAAGCTGCTTAGTCAGGGATTTGTTCAACCTATGTTAATTTCATCCCTCAAGAAATTTTATGGCCGTCACCATAACATCATTGAAAGATATGACGTCGCAGTATCCCAAATGAAAGTGGAAATATTCAGCTAGATTCACGTCTTCCCGGATTTGACTACCGATTTTAACATTTTCCCGGATTGAATCTCTCACAGTGTGACGGGTGCTGTTAACAGAGCAGGACATGCTTACCCTTCCGGAGCACCTGATGTCACTAAGTTTCACTGGAGTATACACTGTGAGTGCCTTTGTTTTTGAATGTTGTAATTTCTGTTTCTGTGCTTTGTATCTGTCTAACGGCATTGTTTTTGTGTCCAACGTCATTGTTTTCTGTGTTCTCGTTTTGGCCGTGTCTTTGGACTTCGATTTTTGTAAATTTCACTCCTTTGTTCCTTCGGTATTCTACTGCCGTTGTTTCTGTTAATATTTCAAGTACATTTGACTTATATTACAATCAGTAATGTTGGTAGCTTATATATGATCAATTTTCTTATCACAAATCTCTTGAACCTTTAACGTTAGGACATTGAGGAAAATCAACTAGTATTAGGTTGCAAAGTGCTAGACTCGTTATCAACTTTCTTTTGCTTTTTAGAAGGTGGCTCCGTTTCATTTTCATATTTTCATCACGTTGGCAATACATGCAATAAAAATGTCCTAAATATTTCAATACCTGTATTTTCTCATTCATACTTATCATGACCTCCCGCCGTGCGCGGTCCCGGCTTATGAATAGGCCCGCAGCATCCTCTGAGCTTGGAGTATGAGTCTTCATAACAGAGGCGACACGTTTGCCGTGTGTCGAGACCCGTGTCGATGGTTGACAAGATCCTGGTAGGTGCGAGCCTGTGTTCAGACTCCCGCTACGGCCATTAAATACCTGAGTAAGGGCTAAGAATACAGGATCAATATCTTACTTTGGCTCTGATATCATCTAAACGGGAGGTCGGATTTGCCCGGTCTGATCAATTGGCTGGTCACGCCAAGCCCTCCAGTATATCTTTCCAACTTGAGTTTAAGTGAACTTGTGTGTAACATTTTTGTCTTGATTTAAACCATCAATACAGTGTAGGGGGTACTGGAGAAGGCGGTGACTCATGGGTCAATCAAGTAGTACGCTTTCCATCAGTGCCTGATGGTTACGCTCCACTTGAGTATACCATCTTTGGAACACTTGATACTTTCTGGTGGAGATCCCTAGAATCAAAGTATCGCTCCGGTTAGTGGGTGGGTGACAAAGATGGTGAAATCTCCTTTCTCATTAAATGGCACAACAAACCCCTCAAAACCAACCTGTTCCAACTAAAAAAAGAAAATCTACTGATTCCATCCCAGAAGTTGAAGATAACAGTTGGACAAAATTTATTGTGTTGACTGGATCATCTGATAAACCAATATCAAAAATCAACCCCTTTGCTATACAAAAGACTATTCAAAGCATTGCTGGAACGGTGAAAAACGTGTCCAGGATGCGATCAGGTGATTTATTAATTGAAGCAATCTCTAAAGTTCAAAGTGAAAACTTACTTAAATTGTCAAAAATATTAGAATTTAAAGTTTCGGCATCCCCCCACAGAACCCTTAATAGCAGTCGTGGTATAATGAGAGATAGAAGTCAGTATCTCTAGGATCTTGATGATGATTACATTTGTAACGAACTATCATCACAAGGAGTTATAAAAGTACAAAGATTCATTTCCAAGAAATCAGGAAGCACTGTTAAACTTAACTCTTTTCTTTTAACTTTCCCGGCATCTGAATCGATTTTCAGGGGCTTTGGCTACAGAGCTGCCGGGCGCGTCCCGAGGTGGTGGATAGGGGAATGCCCCGTCTTTTCGGGGTAGTCAGGTCGTCATAATACGGAAAGCCTGAACGCGAACCATTGTAGCCAAACTGTGTGGAGAAACGCCACGCTCCATGCAGTATAAAGATCCCTTCTATTATTTCTCTAAAGAGAGCAGACGCATTGGGTGTCGTATAGAAGGCTAAATTTCCTGCCCCTACCCATTTCTCCCCTTTTCCAGTGGCAATCAAAAGTCGTTGCTCCGGTTGTCCCTTCTACCTTTATTTCTTTCTTCTTACTTACAAATTTTTTGGAATTCATTAACTTGTTCTCGTCCTGATATAGCTGAAATATTGCTCATTTGACGTTAAACTCTAACTAATCAATCTTTTAACTTTCAACAGCCCGAGGGGAACCCTGGGGTATAAAAATAGGACTTAGTATCTCCGGCTTGCGGGATATGACCCCTCCTAAACGGGGCTGACCCCGAGGGAACCCCGGGATATAGAAATAGGACCCATTCCGTGGTAGTGCGGGATTAATAAATGCACAACCCATCTTTCGGATGGGATTTTAACTCGGGTCCACGTGTTGGAAGAAATGCCACGCTTCCTGCATGTTAAAGAACCCTTGTAGCAAGCTCTCTTTTGAGTAGTCCGTAGGTGATCGGCTACAAGGCTAAATTCCCCGCCCCTTTCGATGTCACCCTACTTTTCCAGTGGCAGTCAGAATTTCCCGTCCCATGACCCTTTCCATACCCCAAAGTGATTATTTATTTACAAACTTGTTCTCGTCTTGATATAGCTGAAATATTGCTGAGTAGACGTTAAACAATATTCAATCAATCGTCTTGATATAGCTGAAATAATACCCAGTAGACATTAAACAATATTCAATCAGTCAATCAATTTAACTTTGAACACGTCAGTTCCTCCAACATCGTTGAAAACGGCCCCTTTGGTATAAAAATGGACAAATTCCTTCCAAACCCGGTGAGATGCTTTACTTGCCAGAAGTTTGGACATGGCACCAAACAATGTAGGGGCAAGCTTAAGTGTTTTAGATGCGGGGAAGAGGGACATCAGGGCACTAACTGTAGTAATGCACCGAAATGTGCAAACTGCAGCGGTGAGCATATGTCATCCTCGAGAGACTGTCCACTTTATATCAAAGAAAAAGAAATTCTAAAAATTAAAAAAGAAAGAAACATTTCTTACAACGAAGCCCGTCAAATTTCATCAACCAACACAGTTAAAACAGCAACTTCTTGTTAGACAGCGACCCTCTTTATCGCATATGGAGACTCAAACAATCGTCAGCATTGATATACATAATATTTTGTCAGAAGTACATTGATAATTGGTCAATGTGCTAAATTTTCTTCTAAACTTTTCATATGTGGTAGTGTTTCATAAAACACATCTTGTTTGAAATGACTAACGATATAGCTGAAGTATTAATTACTGGACGGAAAACTTTAACCAATCAATCATTTAATGAACAATGATATCCATCATTAACTGGCCAAAACTGGCCTCAACACATTTGTGTAGGTTCTGAAAGAAAGTACGCAGCTCCTGTTTGTCTCTTTTGTATACACAAGGCAAAACTATTTTTTTTTCTTTTTTATTTCATACATTCGGGGATAAAAGTGTTGTTTTTTTCGCCTCTATCAATTTCTATCATGATAAAGTTTCAATTAAAAAATACAGTGTATATCTTTTCATGTTATGTTATCCTGACCGCCATCATGACCATCTAAAAAGTAGACATTTCACGCCACAGTTGTCAAGTAAGAGACTACTTTATGTATTTCTAAAGCAGACTGTAGTAGTACAAAATTTGAATTATATCATTTCCTGTCAACACTTCATCTTTTTGTTATTCAAGGTACAAAAGATACAATAAGACCACTCCCAATTCGTCTAACTCATCACGACCAACCAAAGTGTTTCGGGTACCTATTTAGATCACAAATATATGTATAGAATATTTTGAAATATTAAACTGATCAAGGCCGTACCCTCATCAGCGACTCAAGCCTCAATATTAGCAACAGTGTAGAATAAATATAACTGTTTTTATACACTAAACAATAATATATGAGGAGTCGTACACTAAGTGGTCATTAAGTAATTATCCATTTTAAAGTAAATTGTTATGTATTTTAATTTTGCAAAAAGAGGTTATTTTAATTTTGCTGAAGTTAGTAGATCCTTTAGACTATTGTGTTTTTGTATGCTATAATTGGCGGTCTATGAAATATTTCTTTTGCTTGCTCATCCTTTTCAATGTAATGCCAATGTTTTCTGAGTATTCTGCTGAGCTGTTTGAAGCAAGGGTTGTATTTAGTTGCAAAAACTGGTGGTTTTATATTTTTAGATTTCTCCTTGTATTGTAGTGCTGTTTTTCGGTGTACCTGTTTTCCAATAGTTATCAAATTATCTACCTCATTAATTTTGTATCCCCTTGAAAGTAAATTATTTTTGAAAAATTCTAATTCGGATTCCAGATCTTCTTCATTGTTGGTGCAGCGAATGTATCTAATTACTTCTCCTATTATAAACCCTTTAAGGGGGTAGACCTGGGTAAGCCCAAAATTTTCCACCCGTTTAATTTTCTTAATATTTTCAGTATTTAAACTACACATTTTCATGTCGACTTTAAGCAATTTTCAACAATTTTTACCGTCCCGTTTTTTGTCTAGAGGTCATCAAAGATACCCTGTTTCCTCATATTATTTGGTCTGTCTAGGACTTGTTTGTGGTGTATAAAATTGGCTCTTATTCAATTTGTATTAAATTTAGAATTATTTCAAATGCAAAATTCTGTAGTTTAGACATGTGTCAAAGTAAGCATCAATAATGATAGTAAATTTAACTAGTTTGAACTAAAGTATATGGGTGTTTTGAACAGTACAAGCTGAAATTTTTACTCTATTTTGATCACTATTAAACACTTTTTGTAAAACATTTTGTCGTTTAATTTTCACCAAAAACTGAGAATAGAAAGAATACTAGTATATTTAAGATATATTAAAATTTTAGAAAATTCTACCGTCCCATTTTTTCTAAATTTAGAATTAAGTGGGTAAAAATCAATAAAATTGCTGAATCTGGGCTATAAATTACCTCCCTTGGAAGAAATCCGACTTTCACATATTTTCATTATCTTTGGACAGCATTGCAAAAATGTAGAGTAAAATGCACTCATTATGAATAACTTGATGTAAGGTATTTGTTTTCATGACAAAGTGAATATTTATTTGTTGTGTGGAAAAATTTTACAATTTAAAAATTTTTATCATACCTATTGCAATGATTCTATTTTTTCAGGTAAGTAATAAAAAAGTGAAAAACGGAGTTATCTCCTCCTACCCCAGGTCTACCCCCTTAAATACTGATTTAGGGTGTGCTGAAGATCTAGGCAAGTATTGATAGTTGTCAGTTGGTTTTCTGTATAAACGAACATCCAGTATATTTTTTGTTTTGAATCTATGTCCTTTAAATACAGTGACATCTAGAAAATGTAAGCTTTCTGTGGATATTTCGAAAGTAAATTTCAATAAAGGATGAATGTTGTTAGCTATTTCAAAAAATGAAAGAAGTTCTTCCTCAGTTCCGGCATAAAGCAGAAATCCATCGTCTCTATAAATTGATAAATGTAGAATTTATTTACTATATCTGTTATTATTTCAAACATTCGTATATCGGTTAGACAAGGTGACATTGGGGCTCCCATTGGGACACCTATTTTTTGGCGATATATTATATCATTGAATTCAAATTCATTGTTTTCTAGTAGTATTTTTAGAATATCTAACGTTATATCTTTGGGTGGTAAAGGAATTTGAAAGACATGTGATTCGATTTTCGGCCATGCTCTGTTTACTGCTTCCAAAATTTCAGTATGTTCCATATTCGTGTACATGCTCGTTACATCAAAAGAAGCCATGATTATATCTTTTGGCAGCGTGAGTTTTTCAATCTTATTGATAAAACACGTAGAGTCTTTAGTGTATGTCCACTGTGTCGGCACTATTTCTTGTAAAAATAATTTAAGTATTGACCAATTTTTCTCAGTAGGGCTACCACACAGTGATATTATTGGTCTACCAGGAATATTGATCTCTTCAGAATTTATTTTATTGTTCTCTAATAGTTTCAAGGTTGGGGGGTCTAGTTTATGTATTTTAGATAACATGTAAAATCGCCCGATCTTGTCCTCTGTTTTCTCTGTTAAATATTTATATGTTATCTTATCAATGTGTCTTGCTTGGTATAGTTGATTTATTAATGCATTTAATTGCGTTTTTATTTCCTAACTACGAGATTTTGTTAATATTTCGTAGTAGGTGTTACCTGATAGATGTGTTGAGGACTGTTTAATGTATTTTTCTCTATCTTATATTATAGTTGTGGAATTCTTGTCTGCCTTTTTAATGATTAGATCTTTGTTTTTACGTAATGAACGTAATGCGGCGATTTCACCAATTGTTAAATTTCCCCTCTTCTTTGTAACTGGTATGCGATCCAAATCATTTTTTACATGAAATATGAGATTCAATCGCTTCATTAGCTGAGGTAGGGACATACCCAGATTTCTGCAAGAATGGATGATGTATGTAATTGTCCGAACCATCATCGAAGTGGAATTTGCATCTCATTTTTCGTGCCACTTCGTCCCAGTCACGTAATAAATACTTTTTAGCATTATCAATTGTAGGTGTAGGGATAAATTTCAATCCTTTTGATAGAAGGCTTATTTCATTATCGTTCAATTTTTCCGAGGTGAACTGCTTTATATATTTTTTTGCTTCCAATAGCAAAAATTGTTGTTTCTTTAGAGTTCTGTTTTGGTTGCTTTGTTTGTGCTTGAATTTAGTATATAAAAGCTTTCGCTTTTTGTGTTTGTTTTTAAAATGTCTGATTTTACGAGCCATTTCAGCTAGACAGGTTATGTTACTCTCTACTTTAGAGAGCTCTCTACATAAGAGATAAGTGTGTGTTTACCTCTGCATTAGAGGAGTTGAACTGCTGGGACTGCGATGATTAAAGATATCTTTGTTATATGAAGTGAAATCTGATTGGTTGAGAGTATGCTACGTTCCATTGAAGTGGGCGTGTTTGGTATTCACGTGTTAAAAAATTAAATAACCGAGCGATAACGATTGATTGAATGATGTATTGATCAATAAATGTTCCTACACCCATATAATAATTAAATGCCTTTCATGTTTTAAGTTAGATATATATTGATCTCCATTAACACTTTCAATGTACACATCCAAGATATATGATAGATAAAGGTTGAAATATTACGACCAGTCAACGGCTCATTGTCAAAGTTTTACAGTGTTTTTATTAATTTGTATTGCCTTGAAATTAAATATGTATTATGTTGAGTTTTTTTATGAAGGACTGTATTTCCATCACAAATGGTTAATAATTATTTTGCGTGCATATACTTTACATATCGCCATGTTATAGGAGTATCTTGTTATCTCGGTATACATCTTTGCATTCATTCTGAAAAGTTGGTATCTATCAAAGTGAATTCTAATATTATAGAAAATAAAATAATTTAGAAGAACAACCTTTTTATTTAAGACTAAGTAAGAATTTATTTACATTTGTAATCATTATTATATCTTACTGCAATTAGTATCTGTATAATTTGTTCCTTTTTTATTTTCCATAAAAATTTCGGTTTTAAATTTCGATTCCTAATATTTACTTTCTAACCACAAAATTATTTGAGTTTTCATTGTGCACTGAACTAATGATGAATGATAGTAGTATGCAGTATAAGAGGTTATACACAACCAAAGAAGTCTAATCCTACTATATATGACACTAGAATTATATACACCAAAAGAAGCCACCTTTTTCTAGTAACGGAAGTCTAATCCTACTTTATATGACACTAAAATTATATACACAAAAAGAAGCAATCTTGTTCTAGGTATACGCTGGTTAATACGGATAGTATCTATCACGTCTGTCATATTTTCTCTCTTCGGTGTTCCGCTTGTAGAAGTTACTGTGTCCACCACCGCGACGTCCTCCCCTTCCGCCTCTGTGGCTTAGAAGTCTCTCCAGATGTTCGAGTTGTTTGGCAAGATTTTCTAGTTTATTTCCATCGTCGGTATCTTTATGTTCCATCTTATCGCTAGCGGTTAGAGCATCGCTGTATTTCAATTCCCATTTCTGTTTGACTTCTTGTACTTTATTTGTTAATGTTAATCTGCTTTTCGCACTTTTTGCTGAGAGAAATCCTATTTCAGATCTTGTGTTTGTTATTATTTCATTTATGTTAGTGTTTATGTTTTTAACAAACTGGTCACAAACGATAGCCAATTGCTGTTTTAGCTGTTTTTTCATGTTGGTCTCTACTTCAGTTAGACCTGCCTTAATAAAGTCTGGCTTCATTAGACCCATAACGTGGTGAAAATTTAATATCCATCCTTATGAAGGAAGGTAGGTCACTGCTTGGCACTGCTGTAATACTATGTGATAGTGTTGCTATCTGGTGTCTTTTTTCCAACATATCTTCAATGCGTTGGATGCAGTGGTGGATTGCTATGTTGTCATCTTCTGTCTTGTCATTTTGTAGGCTTGGTTTTAAATCAAAGTTTATTTCCTTATCGAAGTCACATATTTTGTGCCGTGGTTCCTCCTGAGAACATTGGATTAAGAATTTCTCCTCATCCTCTACTTGCGATGTGGGGTTTTCCATCTCCTTCTTTGCTGAAGTACTAGCTTCACTTGTTGAAGTTGAATTCGCTGTATTTGCCTTCTTTAAACTCAGCTTGTTTAGTTGTTTTTCTATATTGCTCATATTTACTGCTGAAGCTAACGCTATTTACTCAGCACTTAAATTTGTAGCTTTATCGCAATCAAATAAATTCATGATCTGTTTCGACTCACTTTCTTGCCTATTGGCAATTGAAAGTCGAAAAACAAAACACCCAATTATTTTGAAAATAGTCGAGTTCTACAAATCACTTGTAGCATTAGGCAAAGAAGTCATTTATGTTTGGATCCCTAGTCATGTGGGGATCTATGGAAACACAGTTGCTGACCAGGAAGCCAAGGATGCACTAGATGATGAGATGGCGGATTGTCCAGTACCGTACACTGACATGAAGCCTTTAATCGTTAAATACATTTTAAAGTTATGGCAGGCCAAATGGGATCTGCAAATAAATAATAAACTGAATGGAATACAGTCAGACGTCGGTAAACAAGTCGGTTCCTGTGGTAAAAACCGTAGGGAACAGGTAGTGTTGACCCGATGTCGTATTTGACATACTAGAACAACACATAGTTTTATCCTCAACAGTGATGACCGACCTGAATGTTTTCCATGCAATTGTCCTTATACAATTCAACTTGTTTTAATTGAATGTGTAGATGTTGCCGATATCAGGCGTGATTTTTATTCTGCTCATTGTCTTAAAGACCTATTTACAAACGTCGCTGGCGACAAAATCGTTCAATTTTTAAAAGCAATCAATTTATTTAGTAAGATTTAAATGGATCAATTTTAATCAAGTTTCTAATTTCTAATATTGTTATTGTTAATCCAAAAATTACTATTTGTAACATTTTACACATCTGTTTTACTTGTATAAAGCTATATGGTTTTATATTAATATTTAATGTATTTATCAAAATTGTTCAATAGACCCAACGGTTCTCGCCACAATATAGCTGAAATATTGCTGAAGTTGGCGTAAAACATCAATCAATCAATCAATCATTTTGAATGTTTGAATCGTAGCGTTCAGAGAAATGGATAAAAACTTTAGGCCACCAAGAAGGTCAACCCCTCAATATACCAAAAGTAACAGTGGAATCTGTCAACTAGATAAGTATTCCTGTAGCTAACTGGTGAACGTCAATTTCTGGCTATGATGGCGTCGAAAACCAGACAAGTCAATTTATGAGATAATAATGTCACCCAAAAATATAAGATGAATTATTTGGTTTCCCCAATGTACAGTGTCAAAGGCTACATCTAGTTATTTTTGTTCATTAAAGTTTTGACAAAGAGCAGATGTTTTGAAGTAAACCATACAATTTATGTTTTAATTGCCTGAGAACTAAAGAATTCTTATATTGTTTCATCATTAATAATTAGTATGTAAGAGTTCAATGGTTAAGATAGTAATAAGTCAAACGAAGATCACCTATCCTAAAAAGGTAGGAAATACAAGGGCTGGTCTCAGGTGAAGTAACACTTCGAGAAAACTGTAAAAGATACAATAAGACCACTCCCAATTCGTCTAACTCATCACGACCAACCAAAGTGTTTCGGGTACCTATTTAGATCACAAATATATGTATAGAATATTTGTGTAAAAGATACAATAAGACCACTCCCAATTCGTCTAACTCATCACGACCAACCAAAGTGTTTCGGGTACCTATTTAGATCACAAATATATGTATAGAATATTTGTGTAAAAGATACAATAAGACCACTCCCAAT
>MJUU01045741.1:0-10891 GCA_002080025.1 Modiolus philippinarum
CAGAAAACCAAAATCAGCTAAGGACAGAGCTTTGCATGAGGGAGATACAAAGTGATTCGTTGGGTTGCAAGGCAGGTAGTTTTTGGTGCCATATCTTCAGATTTAAGGTTTTTTGATATTTGATTTCGTATTATTATTATATTCATCGATTTTTAAATGTTACTTAAACATGTTACCTGTATGAAACAAGGCTTGTACATCGAACGACAAAAACATTTTACCTGTGTGAAAAAAATTCAATGTTTTGACAATATTATGGCTTTGACATTTAACAGAATCTGGGCACACAAAAGCTTTAGCTACTCGTCATTTAAGCGGGAGGTTGATGCATCATTAAACCTGGTTTAACCCACCATTTTATTTATAAAATGCCCGTTCCAAATGTTCTGTGTTGGATTGTGTTTCCCTGATTATGTTGTATGCTATACGGATTTTCCTTATTGGTCTCTCCCTTTGATCGATTCGGACTTTTGTTGTCACTTTTATTTATAAGTTAGTTATATCATGATCGTGCCATACTGTGTACACATTAAGGACCATTTTTGTGGGTTTATGTCTGTATCTGTACAGTTGTGATGAAAAGGCTAAAACTAACTTAATGCTAGTAATACTATCCTTGTTATCTTTCCTTGTATTTCCTCTTTGTACTTTGTATCCAGCTAGTTCTGCCATCCTGCTGTTTGACCACCACATTTCGTTGCTCTGTATTTCGAAATGTTTTCTTTTTGGTCTTCCTCTTTTCTTTTTTCCTTTTTTCTTGCCATTATGGTCTTTCCTTAAGATATAACCAAGATATCTCCAGCTGATCACTTTTATTGAAATTTCAGAGTTCTTAATTACCAATTTTGTTTATCAGAATAGTCTTAAAAGTTTCACATCCAGCATCCTGAGCTATATAGTAGGATTGATATTGCATTTCTGTTTTATATTTGTTGCTTTGTACTTATATTGTTAATCCTTTATTTCGATTCTTAGCTCAGAGATGTAATTGTATCTTACCTGCATCCTCTGGTTTTTAAAGTTTAGTAAATAGGGCCTGTAAGTCTCGTTCAATTTTGGAACTTCCGGGAACATGAGTTGTACCCGGAAGTTGCATTTTTAACAAAAACATATGACGTGTCAAGCAAAAAAATTGGACGTCATAATCCTGCAACGTCATATTGCGGCGGGAAACGTTTTCAAATTGCAATTTTATCGTGATTTCTCGGTGTCACATGACGAGACTAACAGACCCTATTCTTCTACCTCTTCCAGACCATTTTCATTCACCCTTTTTGCCTCTCTTCTTTTGTATTTATTTTCCTCTGGCAATGTGTTATGGTATTTTTTTTTCATAGCTTGTTTTGCTAAAAAAAGCAAATCAAGTCTTCCTCGGTGAATTCAATGATCGGACTGTTCAATTCGACCTTCATATCGTTAAAGTTGAATGTTGCTCGAATCATTCTCTCGGTGATTGTTTCCCACTCATGTTTCTTTTGTCATGACTATTACTACACTTTTTAATAATCCTCTTCGAACACTTGATATATATGATAACTCCCCCGTTACTAGATCTCGTCCACTTAAATTGACTTATACCACCAGTTAGTTCTTCTATGATATCTCCCCAGTTACCAGATCTCGTCCACTTAAATTGACTTATACCATCAGTAAGTTCTTCACCCCCCATGCTAGTTGTAGTGAATTACATAGACTTTAACTTTGGGTAACGTAATGTTACGTTCCCGTTTCCCGCGTAATCGCGCAATGTAACGTCATGAATGTTGTTGCCTAGTAGAACAAAGTAAAGTATCTGAACGTTGAACACGAATTCTAGTTGTCTATAGTAGTTAGTATAGCGAAACCTCTATATTCCAAGATATTGGTGCCGTGACCAGGATGAAGTACCGATCATCGGACAGAATGGACGTAAAGGATAACAAACCTCCGCAAAAGAAGTCGCGTTTGTTTTTTAATGGCATGCACCATCCTAACGAATGTTCGAAGGTAACTGAGAAAAACGTCCGTATTCAAATTGTCAAAGACAAAAGAGTGTGTTTTAATTAAGTTCAAATGTATTCACTGCGGAAAGAAACACCACAGTAGTATTTGTATGAAAGCCCGACCAAGAAATTAAACCTCAAGTACAACGACAAACAAGGACGTAATAGTGTAACACAAGAAGTAAGCAAAACAAGTAACCAAAGTAACTCTGCTATATTGCAATCTACAGTAACTACTCAAACTGAAATTCTACTGAAAACTGCCGTTGCACCGGTATGGTACGAAGATCAACACGTCATGGCAAATATTTTACTTGACGAAGGAGCACAAAACTCTTTCATAACCAGAGAACTAGCTGAGCTGTTAAACATTGAACCCAGTGGAACATTAAGTATGAAAATATCCGCTTTTGGTGGAAACGAGGACAAAGTGCGCAACCTTGAAAAGGCGACTATTTACTTAGAGACAGAAAGAAAAGAGCGAATTCCGATAGAGGTAATAATTGTACCGAAAATAGCAGCACCGATTCATATGAAACAGCATGTTAAAATCAGTTCCTTGCCCTACTTGAGAGGATTACAGCTTGCACATCCAGTGACACATGAGGAGAAGTTCAACATATCGTTGTTAATTGGAGCGGATCATTATTGGTCAATAGTTCAAGACGAGATAATTAGAGGTAATGGGCCCACAGCAGTCAAATCAAGGATCGGGTACTTGTTATCAGGACCACTACACACAGGAGTTAACACAAAACAATGGAGTTCTACAATGATGAACATTTAGTTGCGCATAAACCAGAAGAAATGAACATTCAGAAGTTTTGGGAGATAGAATCATGTGGAACCGAGGAGTCCGACTTACATTTGATGAATTTAAACGAATCTATGAAAGAGTATCAGAGAAGCAGTATAAAATTCGAGGATGGAAAATACGTAGCAAAACTGCCTTGGAAAAATGACCACCCCGAACTACCTAGTAATGAATCAATTGCCAGGAAAAGAACACAAAACGTTGTGAACAGATTGTCAAAAGGCCCCGAGATGTTAGAAATATGTGACGGAATAATTAAAGGACAGGAAATGAAAGACTTTATAGAAAAGGTACCAGAAGATGAAATAGGATATACACGTAAACATTTTATTCCACACCACCCTATTCAAAAGGAATCTACTACTACGCCAGTGCGTATTGTTTACGGCTGCAGTTGCCGAGAAAACTCACAGTCACCGAGTCTAAACGATTGTTTATCCCCAGAACCTCTAGTATTGAACAAACTTACAAACATTCTAACAAGATTTCGACTTGGGAAATATGGAATCACAAATGATATCGAGAAAGAATTCCTTAATGTGAGATTAGCAAAGGAAGATAGAGACTACACCAGATTTTTTTGGTTATCAGACCCTAAAAACCCAGAGAGCGACTTAGCAGAATATATGTTCAAAGTTGTGTTATTTGGAGCCACCTGCTCACCGTTTATTTTGAACGCCACCTTACTCAAGCATTTGACAATGAATCCGAGCGAAACTGCCGAAATTTTACAGCGAGATCTATACGTGGATAATGAACTGACAAGCATAGATTCTGATGAAGCAGCAATAAATTACTTCAAACAGTCAAGGAAACTACTAGCAGAAGGAGGATTTAATCTCCGATCATGGATGTCAAACAGTGATAAGATGAATAAATTGGCAAAATCTGAAGATGTTTTAGATACAGATAAGGAAACAAAGATATTAGGATTACGCTGGAACGCCGAGAAAACAAAGATATTAGGATTACGCTGGAACGCCGAGACCGACACACTGAAGTTTGCCGAAACTAAGCAATTACAAAGGGAAAATGTACAATTAACCAAACGAGAACTGTTAAGTCAATCATCTGCTATTTACGACCCTTTAGGGATTCTTGGACCTATCACCGTTAGAGCGAAAATTTTGACGCAAGGACTCTGGAAAAAAGGACTTTCATGGGACGAAATGTTACCAAGATGCATCGTAAACGAGTGGACCGCTATCAAAGAAGATATACAACTTGTGACAAAGGACTTTAAACTACCTCGCTACTACTTTGAAAGCGAATGTGAACACAGTGGAGATAGAACACTACACGTATTTGTAGATGCGAGTCAAAAGGCGTATGGAGCTTCAGTCTACATTAGTAATGGTAAAACAAGTACATTTGTGATAGCAAAAAACCGAGTTGCACCGCTGAAGGAAGTTACTTTGCCAAAATTAGAGTTAATGGCCGCAGTTATTGGAGTACGACTTGCAAAGGATATGACCGAGAACTTAGGAATCAATAAAATCGTATTTTGGAGCGATAGTCAAATTGTGCTTTCTTGGTTAAACACGTCGAAACCGTTGAATAGATTCATCACCAAACGCGTGAAGGAAATCAAAGAAATTTCAACTCAACATGTATGGAAATATGTGCCAACGGATATGAATCCAGCGGACTTACAGACACGCGGGATTAATGCTACTAATTTCGAAAAATCGACACTATGGTTACACGGACCGTCATGGATTACGGACGAGACAAAGTGGCCTATCTGGAACGATAACACAACAAACAAAACAGTGTTAGGGACCGACCATTTAACCTGAAGGGGGGTATGGTTTTTTTTCTAGACAGAAAATTTTTTTCGCGCTTCTCGCGAAACAAATTATTTATTTTTTGCACGCGTATCAACAAAATATTTTTTTTCAAATTTATTTTTGGGGGCAGAAAATTTTTTTTCATCATTTTGGCAGCCAAAATANCCCCCCCCCCCCCCCCTTTTCAAGATAAATGGTCGGTCCCTTGGCAAGTCTACATAGTGAGAATGATGAAGTTAAATATACAAATTCGAACAATCAACACACACCGATACAAACGAGATTAGCTGACATCATTGTCATTTCAAAATATTCAAATTTACAAAGACTTTTAGCAGTGACTAGCTATGTATTGAAATTCATTAAAAACTGCAAATCGAAAAGCAAATACAGACTTCGATCTAGAACAAGAGACGCGAATTTAACATGTGATGAAATTGCCGAAGCAAGAAAATTGAGGATTAGAGAAATTCAAGTGGACAGATTTTGCGAAGTTCTACAATACCACATATTAAACCACTACCATGAGTTAAACAACTTAGTTTATTTCTTGATGAAGACGGTATTATTCGCTGCAAAGGACGTTTACAGAATTCGACATTAGATGACGATGCATACGACCGTACATTTACAGATATTACACTCAGGTGTTGGACAAACAGTGTCAAGTATATGACAAATGTATTGGATACCATCTATTAGACATTGTGTAAATAGTGTGATACGCAAATGCATACAATGCAAGAAAGTTATTGGGAGACCGTATATCAAACCAGACCCACCCCCATTGCCGAGGGACAGAGTACAGGATAATACACCGTTTTCAACCACTGGAATAGATTTCGCTGGACCACTTCTAGTTCGAGATGGATCATCAACTATACAGAAAGTCTACATATGTTTATTCACATGTGTATGCATTCGAGCTATTCACCTAGAATTATTACCGGATTTGACATTAAATTCATTCATGTTAGCATTCAGACGTTTCATAAGTAGAAAGGGAACACCGAAAATTATTTATTCTGATAATGCTCAGACATTTGTACCCGCCTCTATCGAAATACAGCGACAACTTGATTTGTGCGTAAGGTGGAAATTCATACCAGCCGGCGCTCCATTGTACGGCGGCTGGTGGGAGCGCATGATCGGCTTGACGAAAATGACATTGAAAAAAGTGCTTGGTCGATCACTCATCAATGCAGAGACACTCATGACATTGATCACGGAGATAGAGACAATCATAAACAATCGTCCAATAACGTATATATCATCGGATATTAGGGACCCCGAGCCACTAACACCGTCACATTTACTGCACGGAAAGACACTTAACATGCAGAGCTACAACTACGAGAACCACAACGCGGAGATACAACAACTAGACACAACGAGTGCGAACAAATTATTGGACAGAAAGAGACTGTTATTAGACAATTTTGCTAAGCGTTGGTCTACCGATATATTTAACGGGACTAAGAGAATATCACCGTGCCGTCGGGAAGAATAATGGACAATCAGTAAAATGCGGTGATGTTGTGCAAATTGAATCAGATTCGCCACGAGTTCAGTGGAAACTTGGAGTGATTGAGGACACGATTATTGGAAAGGACGGTCTTATTCGAGCAGCTAAAGTGAGGACATCTAGAGGATTGGTGACCACTCGACCTATAGTGAAACTATACCCATTAGAACTGTAAACTTTCATTTTTATACATGGACTGTAATGATTTCTATTTTATTTTATTTCTAAGTATTATTTTCACATTTGAGGCCCCCAGGATGTCGTGAATTACATAGACTTTAACTTTGGGTAACGTAATGTTACGTTCCCGTTTCCCGCGTAATCGCGCAATGTAACGTCATGAATGTTGTTGCCTAGTAGAACAAAGTAAAGTATCTGAACGTTGAACACGAATTCTAGTTGTCTATAGTAGTTAGTATAGCGAAACCTCTATATTCCAAGATACTAGTTATGTCCAGATAGGTGTCCTTTCCACTTTGTAGGTCCTTACTTTCAAACAAGCTATTTTGGTTATAAGTTTTGATACAAGTAATGGTGTTCTAGAGCCTCGGACTCTCTTTTGCCTTTGTCTTTGGCCCATGCTGTCCACTTGTCATTTAAACATTGCTCCTTCTGCAATGAGTTTCTTTGCATCATTCGCGATTCTAGTATTAATTTTTTAATTTATTTTTACAACATCATAATCTGTTGGTGCCAAAAATGTCTATCCTTTAAGTTTAACACCTCGGGTTCAGTATTATATGTAAATCGCCACAAAATCATATTAAGTGTTCGCTTTTTCATATGTAGATTTGATGTATCGAAAGGCAAATAAACTGGTTATTTTCTAATCGTTCAAGTATAAAGTATAACATGTTTATAGGAATATTTATTTGTAATATTAAATTTTGCATTGTTATGAAATGCGGCCAGTATACTTCGATGCTGGTCCAAAAACCGATTATATTTTTGGAAAGTTGCAGTAATTTTATGAAAATTTTGCTTCAACTAAAAAGAATCTCCCTTTTGCATAGCTCTGTCCTCAGCTGAACTTGGCTTCCCTATTTAGATCCTTTTGAAAATTTGTTCTCTAACGGCTTTCCATACATTTTGGTTTATGTTTTGATTTGATCTGCACACAAGAGACATAAGTTGTCGAAATGGCTGTATGCAGACATTAAATTCACAATAACTTCGGTATTTTGTTATTTATATTATTATTGATGATGCAAATATTATACAAATATAGTCTGTGTATGAGGTCGATACGATGTTATATCGACCTGGGAAAAGCATATTGACCGAGGTCGATATGCTTTTCCAGGTCGATATAACATCGTATCGACCCCATACACAGACTATAATTGCTATATTATTAATTTACAGAAACACTAAAGGTCATTGTTATCTGATATCTAAATATCTAAATATAAAATACTAGTATAATTGAAATATTTAAGACATTGATATATTTAAAATTGAAAGTTCTATTATATAGTAATTGTGTGTATAATATGAAATTGACTCTTAGAAAATTCATTTACTTGCAAATAAATTAAATAAGATTGTAATGTTCCATTTACAAACATTCATATAAACATGCGATATGTAGTACTATTTTTATTAACATGCGATATAATTTTTTGATAGACTGTTTTCTAGTCAATCTCTAAAAATGTAGTGAGTTATGTGATTATTTCTCCACTTCAAACGATATCAAAGTAATAATATTATTACTTAGCGATACAATGTACGCTTTGGGACCATTTGTATAGATTCGTTTAAATGTCTATATTCTATAGCTGTTGTTGTGGAAAGGCCAAAACAAAATGGAAAGACCGATACTACTTCAGTAATATTACCTTTCCATGCCTACCCTCTTTGTCCCTTATGAACCATAAGGCGAGGCATAGATCTCTCCACCTAAACCGACCAGCCCTTTAGCTTGACCAATCGATATCGTTCCGGTTTTTTTTTAGTCTCCCCTTTTTATTTTTTACATTCAGGTGCCCAGGTGGAAAACAATCTTCTTGTTGTCATTATGGTCTTTCCTTTAGATATAACACAGATATTTTCACCTCCTCACTTTTATTGAACAGTCGAGATTCCGAATCACAGATCTTGTTTATCAAAAATATAATTTTCTTGGGGTATCTTTTTTTTCTCGGTGTTATTTAAGCACTCGGAGCAATATAGTAGGACTGATATCACATTGCTGTTGTAAAGGATGAAAACCATTTCCTTTTAAATTGTAAAATTAACGAACAAAGTAGGACAAATTTTTTTGAACTTATACATCAAACTTCCCAAATTTTAAAAATTTCAACCAGTTTGAAAAAAATAAATTTCATTCTAAATCCAAACTCAACCCTTTTACCGGTAGTATGTACCTTTCTGAAACAATCTGTTGAATTGATATAGGGTCCACGCCGGTCAGAGTCATCTANTATTATATAGTAATTGTGTGTATAATATGAAATTGACTCTTAGAAAATTCATTTACTTGCAAATAAATTAAATAAGATTGTAATGTTCCTTTTACAAACATTCATATGAACATGCGATATGTAGTACTATTTTTATTAACATGCGATATAATTTTTTGATAGACTGTTTTCTAGTCAATCTTTAAACATATAGTGAGTTATGTGATTATTTCTCCACTTCAAACGATATCAAATTAATAATATTATTACTTAGCGATACAATGTACGCTTTGGGACCATTTGTATAGATTCGTTATGTTTATATTCTATAGCTGTTGTTGTGGAAAGGCTTAAACAAAGTGGAAAGACTGATACTACTTCAGTAATATTACCTTTCCATGCCTACCCTCTTTGTCCCTTATGAACCATAAGGCGAGGCATAGATCTCTCCACCTAGACCGACCAGCCCTTTAGCTTGACCAATCGATATCGTTCCGGGTTTCTTTTAGTCTCCCCTTTTTATTTTTTACATTCAGGTGCCCAGGTGGGAACAATCTTCTTGTTGTCATTATGGTCTTTCCTTCAGATATAACACAGATATTTCCACCTCCTCACTTTTATTGAACAGTCGAGATTCCGAATCACAGATCTTGTTTATCAAAAATATAATTTTCTTGGGGTATCTTTTTTTTCTCGGTGTTATTTGCTTAATTCGGAGCAATATAGTAGGACTGATATCACATTGCTGTTGTATAGGATGAAAACCATTTCCTTTTAAATTGTAAAATTAACGAACAAAGTAGGACAAATTTTTTTGAACTTATACATCAAAACTTCCCAAATTTTAAAAATTTCAACCAGTTTGAAAAAAATAAATTTCATTCTAAATCCAAACTCAACCCTTTTACCGGGAGTATGTACCTTTCTGAAACAATCTGTTGAATTAATATAGGGTCCACGCCGGTCAGAGTCATCTATCTTTTATCTAATTGTTTATTGTATGTTGTATATATATGTTTTGTATTGCATTGACCCCAAGGGGTGTAATTTTGCAATAAAGATTATTATTATTATATCCTTAGCTGGGTGCAAGTGTTGTAAGTCAACTTTTTCGATAAATGTGCTTCTGGCCTTTTTTTTGTACTCGTGAACTAATAATTCTTCTAGTTCGTGTAGGTCTTTTCCATCTATCCTTCTTTGTCTTCCCTTTTTTATATTCACTCTTATCAGAAATTTTATTTCTCTTTCATAGTTTCCAGTTGGTAATAAAAACTTTTTTCCTCTTCGGTTAGTCAATGATTGGAGCATAGCACTAGACGATATTTGCCTTCATAAATTTTGAGTTGCATGTTGATCAAACCAATTTCTGCTTCTGATAAACACTTTTCTGCTTCTATGTTTATGATAACTGCTACTTTGATATTCCTCTTCGGACCTTTAGTATATAATGTATTTCTCATTACAAAACGTCCGTCATCATCTACCTCTGTTACATCAGTCTATGTTAGTTGTCTAGCTCTCATGTTAGTTGTTTAGTCTTTGTAAATTGTAGGTCCCAACATTCAAGAGTTTGGCACAAAGTAATGATGATCTCGAGCCTCGACTCCCTTTCGGCTTTGGTCTTTGGTGGTCAGTTTTTTCACCATTCCTCACGCCTTGGTGTTAAAATCTTTTCAATAGAGTGCTTTCGTTTTTAGGGGAATGGGTTGCTGGCCCATTAACAGACATTGCTCCTTTCTCATCCAGGCTTAAGGATGTAGAAAGGTGAAATCAAATAAATCTACGATTTTAAATTGATACCATAAATGGAAAAGGAATTTGTAAAGGAATGATTTCGACTAAAAATATTGATAGGTTATGGGCCCCGTTTTCTAAATATTTCACGTTTGATAAAATGGCGGGAAATGCTCTCTTGGACTTTTAGCTTAGTATAACATGGACTCATTACCGATTTCTTTCACCTGGAAGGATAATCTATAATCTAATGAAATTTTACTTGCCGACCTTAAATAAGCTACTGAAGCCTTTGATGACTGGAAAATTGGGTGTAATGGGGCAAAAAATATTACATAGTAATAATGGATTAAATCCGAGAAATCCGAACGGTTTTATGAATTTCAAAAACCTCACCTTACTACATCCTTAAGGTGTCTGCAGGATATTAATTTCCTATTATAGAATTTTGAGAAATTTTCTGTGTAGAAGCACTATTGTATTATTGTTCAAAATGTAAAATAAAATTTTGGTGTCACGCGAAATCTGAAATTGAAAATTTCAGGAGTTTACATAGAAATGATAGGGAAAATGATCATATGAGAGGATAGCTTGAAACATCTATTATAGAATTTTTCATACTTTGCATGTGTTTAATTATC
>MJUU01045741.1:16083-30852 GCA_002080025.1 Modiolus philippinarum
AATAAATGTAAAAGATTTTCCACATAAGTGTTATATAGAAAAAAATAAGTAATCGAAAATGCACTGAAAATTCTTTATCCACTAAATTCTTCACACTCAAAAGTCTATAATTCCAATGTTACATTTTTCCAGCCGGTTTCACAACTCTGGTGATAATCATGGAAGTACAATAAAAACTGTAACGTCCTTGGTTACGCAACGTTACAATAGCGCTAGGTAACACGGGAGATAACGTTCCTCTTTCAGGAACGATAGAAATCAGTTAGCGTAATAAACAATTGTTAATTTAAATTAAATTGTTACTTATTTAAACTTGGTTTGTATTTACGAATAAAAAATGTCTCTTTATTGATGCGCATTTCTTCGGTAACATTGTCGCTAAATTGATATATTGGGAAAACATTAAATTTTGGATTTTTATCGGCTGCACACAAGTCCAAGTGTTCACTGACAAAAATTTGTCTGGTTGTCGGGTCCCTGATCTGCTGACGGTGGACTGTCATTCTGTTTCTTAGTGACATACCAGTTTGTCCTATGTAATCCTCGTTACATCCGCAGCATCTAATAACATAAATGAGATTTTCCGAGGCGCATGAAAAACTACTTTTGACGGTGAATTTAATACCGCATCTGAACTCGTATTCACAGCCTTCAATTAGATTTATGCAAGTCGAACAATTAGATCGTCCACATTTTTTACTGAGTGGTGGCTTATTTTTGCTGGTAATTTTGCGGGAGTTAATAATTTCTTTAAAGATTTAGGTTGTCTTTTACTTTTTATTATTTTGTGAGATTCCAATGCTTGTCTTATTCTCTGATCCTTCTGGATGACAGGTAAATTATTATATATTACTTTGAAAGCCTCAACATTTTTGGGATTATATGTAGATATATACGGAATTACATCGATTTCTGTGATACTTTTAGTTTTTCGCAATTCCTCAATATCCATTGCTTTTGCTTTGTTAATTCCGTATTCAATTAGTCTTGCAGGATATTGTCTCTCCCTTAATATTTCACTCAATTCATGTAATCGTTTTTCTTTCACTTCACAGTTTGAGACTATTGTGCAAATACGTCTTGCCAGATTATATGGTATATTGTTCCTAGTATGCTTGGGATGGCAAGAGGTAAATAATAGGTATTGCTTTGAGTCTGTAGGTTTGTAGTATATGTCAGTTTCTATTTCTGTATCTTTTTTAATAATTAGGATATCTAAAAACGGGAGTTTCTGTAAGCTGTATTCCATAGTAAATTGAATGCTACTGTTTCAACAATTGTTTATTACGCTAACTGATTTCTATCGTTCCCGAAAGAGGAACGTTATCTCCCGTGTTACCTAGCGCTATTGTAACGTTGCGTAACCAAGGACGTTACAGTTTTTATTGTTCTTCCATGATTATCACCAGAGTTGTGAAACCGGTTGGAAAAATGTAACATTGGAATTATAGACTTTTGAGTGTGAAGAATTTAGTGGATAAAGAATTTTCAGTGCATTTTCGATTACTTATTTTTTTCTATATAACACTTATGTGGAAAATCTTTTACATTTATTCTATATATATATATATATATATAATATGGGAGATTATAGTACCAAATTGCACAGAAAACACACTTAAGTACAGTTTCATTCTGTCTGCAATTGCTCTTTTAATCAAAATGTATTTCTAAAATTCATTCACTTTCAACTTTACCAAGAAAAGCTTGTGCATTTCCACTTTTTTTAAGTTTTCGTTGAGGAAACCTCCATCTCTTAACTTAAAATTGACGCAATTTAGGGTATTTGATTCCGGAACTGTTTATAACAAATGAAATTATTAAAACTACTAGTCGAGTAGGGTAAGCAATTCATGTTGAGCTTCAGGACACACACATAAGCAATCGAGTCTTCTGTACAAGTTTACGCTTTTCTGTAGATAAAGGGTATTAACATCAAGCTTTGAGGAATGCAAAAAAGGTTTCAGTTGCCATAATTGAAGATGGGGCGACTTTTTAAAGAATTAGTACTCACCAACAAACTCAAAAGAAGGAAAAACTATTACATACTATGCTTGATTATGAAGGCCATAAAGTAAAAAATGTAATAATATGTACTTAGTGTGTGTTGATTTAAATGATTGCAAGCTTTACACTCAATTCCGGATTACCGTAACATGATAAACTACCAAGCATGCAAGCAAATTGTCAAATCATCTACATTGGTCATAATGAGTCTTTGTTGTATCGTCAAATCTTTTCACAAACCATCAGTCACACTTGACAAATTTATAATCCTCATGTTTGTACCAACTAATCCAGTCATTTAAACAATTAAGTGATTAAAGACACCATTTCTTTTACTTATCACTAACATATATACGGAAGCTTATTAGGAAGTTGTTTTTTATCTCTATAACTTAATTTTTCGAGATAATATTTTGAATTTCAAGACAATAATTTAAATTTTTAGTTTGATAATTTTCACGATAAAAACTTGAATTTTTAAGGTAAAAATACATCACTATGTGAATTAATTAATACACGTGTCAAAACAAAACAGTTATGGACCAAAAAGGCCAAAGAGCTGAACGTAGCCAAATATGAATACAGAAAAATTTCGGACATGTAAGTCGAAGCATTTCTGAAAGTTTATAAATCGATTGAATATGAGGACCAAATTCCATTATAGTCCCATGAAAAATAAACAGCTTAGGTACGAAAATACAGAAAGGTCCATGCATATGACAACACAATTGTATGTTTATCAGTTAGTTATTTAAACAATATGCACTAAACACCATAGGGGTGAATCAGGGGTGGGTGTCTTTTTTCATTACCACCAAGGGAATCAAATGTAAGTTGTTTTTTTTTTTTTATTTCCTTCGGATAGAGTATGTCAATGTGACTGAAGCTGAAACGTATTCCGTTTTTTTTTGTTTTTTTGTTTTTTGTTTTTTTGTTTTTATTTTTTAGTTATCATTATTTTTTATTTTTTTGCTTTGTTTTGTGTATGTGGGGTTTTATTTTGCTTTGTGTGTTTTTCATATTTTTATTTATCTTAGTTACTGTTATTTCTAATTCAAGTTGTCACCCTTTCTCATAAGCAGCACTCTCATCAGGGCACTGTATTAAGTCCCTGCTTAAATAAAGAAAGTTTAAAATCAAGACAAAAATCTAGTATAAAGGAGAAGCTAATATCCAAATTAATAAATAATTGATAATGCACAAGAGTCAAAACGTCATTTATAATCCTCATGTTTGCATCTACTAATCCAATCAGATTAATTACGAAATCTGTGTTCACTTAATTCGTGTGATTGGATTAGTTGATACAAACATGAGGATTATAAATTTGTCAAGTGTGACTGATGGTTTGCGAAAAGATTTGACGATACAACAAAGACTCATTATGACCAATCTGTAAGTTGGGTAGACGGTTTGACAATTTGCTTGCATGCTTGGTAGTTTATCATGTCACGGTAATCCGGAATTGGGTGTAAAGAACTGAAGGATAAACATTCCCTTTTAACACTCCCAAATTTTCTTACAATCGACTTGATGAGAGCCCTGTATAATGGAATAAAAAAGATAACAGGAAACACTTACAATGGCCGAAAAACACAGCCACATGCCAGAAAGTAAAAAGGAACTGCACAAGAAAAAAAACCACAATAAAATGTTTTTTCCTAAACTACAAATCATAACAATGTAACTTTGAAGTTCCGGTCATTGCGAATGTCATCTGTACATCAAAAATAAAGCCCTTAAATACCACAATCACTGGGAATTGTTTTACCAACTCCACACTGCAGTTGTGACTAAAGGGATAAGTAAAATGGAATTAAAAAGATAACAGGAAACACCTACAATGGCCGAAAAACACAGCCACATGCCAGAAAATAAATAGGAACTGCACAACAAAAAAAACCACAATAAAATGTTTTTTCCTAAACTACAAATCATAACAATGTAACTTTGAAGTTCCGGTCATTGCGAATGTCATCTGTATACAAAAATAAATGTATATTTGTTTATGTGTTGTATCTGTCCACTATCTTAGACACTAGCGCTTTTGGCAGGCAACGGATGACAGTGGTTGTAAGAGTACTTTGCCAGTTGATGTTATGTTTGTTGACGATCTATCATCTATGGGCTTAAGACATGGATGTGACATTGACCGACCATGAGCAATGAATTTCGCTCAAACCGGTGCTATGGCCGTCTTGAACTTTCTATGAGGTACGAAAAAATTTCATTGTTTAAGGCCTCATGGTGATTTCAAGATGAAGAACAACATTCAAAGCGTTGTTGCAATGCTTGGTTTAACCATGTATTCGTAGATACTTTGTCTCATGTGCATTTACTCCATATCCTTTCATTGTTGATTTTCTTTAAATAATATCCATGCAAACAATTCTAAGAATTTCCAGGTTATCACTTTGCATGCACATGTGGCGACAATTCACAGCCGGGCAAGAGAGATGAGTAGCAATCATATATACAGTTACCTCCTCGCAAGAGGTGAATATCTCAAATTTTCAACTGCACTAAAGTTATTTCCCGAAAGAGGTTGCGCGCATTACTACAACATGCAATATACAGTTAACGGGCACTATAACACCAAAAGCAAAAGCAAACTTGAAAGCATGGAAATCTTCTTTTGTCTACTTTTTGTAAAACATGCTGCTAATGTGAAAGATTTATAAATACGTAGTTCACATGCAACATTTCAGCTTCGGTAGTAAAATCATTAAGTTCATTATTACATAGAAATAGAATCAAAAGTGTAACGGCAATTTTGCTGATCGCAACATATATATTGAGAAAGGGGAAATTTTGGTTTCCGAAAACAAAATGCAATTATGCGAAAGAATGTTTCATGTTTTATTAAATTAAATAATGGGTAAAAAAAATTGCTTGGTTGACAAGGAAAATTGGAAATGTATCAGGCTTAAGGAATTAAGAAAATTACAAATTTGTAAAGGGATGAGGAATATGAATTTGCTATGACTGAAGGAGGCTCGCTCCTCATGTTTTGGGATTTCAGTCAGATTTTCGGAATTCTCTGATTTTATCCATTTAAAAGCATTATATTTTTTGTCCATGGACCCCTTAGTTTTTCCCATAATTTCATTTTATGCATCTTCATAAGCATTCTGTAAAAATTTCATAAAATTTTATTTATTCTATCACATCCATTCCTGGTCAAACTCTGCTACTGTTATTCCTATGAAGAATCCGAGGAGTTCAGTTTCCCGCAAAATTTTCAATAACTTAAATCTCAAAAACGATATCATCAACCTATCAATTTAATTTTTTGTTAATTTTAAAAAATCACATTTATTTGAAATCCTATTTATTTTCAAATGGAGTATCGAACCTCCTTAATCTCATCCTGTCTATAACGCATTGAGAAATGAAAGTTAGACCCAAAACCCTTACAAATGATGCTTGATTTTAAAGACTATACAGAAATAATAGGTACCTATATAGTGTATGATAAAAATTATTGCCAGCTTTAAGGCATCGACGGACAAACATTCCATGTCCATATATTTAATATCAAGAAAATCTTAGAATTTTCAGATTTTCATTTTGCACATGTTGCGACAATACACAGCCGGACAAGAGAAATAATTAAGTAGCGATAATATACAGTTATGGCCCTCGGAAGAGGTGAATATCCAAAATTGTCAACTACACTATGGAAATTTCTCGAAACAGGTTGCGTGCATTACTGCAAAATGCAATAAAGAGTGCAGAATAACATCAAAAGCATAAATCAACATGTAAACATGGAAATCTTCAATACTTTGTCTACTTTTTTCCAAAACATGCTGCCCGTGTGAAAGATTTATAAATAGTTCACATGCAACATTTCAGCTTCGGTTAATTAACATCAATAATAAAATCACTAAGTTCATTATTATATAGAATAATGAGATTGCGTAAAGTATTTCAAGTATAAATAGAATCAAAAAGTATAATAGCAATTTTGCTAATTGAAAGATAATTGAGAACAGGGATATTTTGGTTTCCAAAAAAATGTGATATATATCTGCGTGTAATGAAATTGATTAAATAATATATGATTGATCAATTACAAAATGTGTTATTTTGGTCTGGATGTAACTATATCGAATTTTCAGTTTATTTTAGATCATAATTATTTGACTCCGCTATAACTTATGGTATTAAACAATCTGCACAAAAACACAAAAGGCCTCTGATGAAATTCCATCAAACACCCACCCGCTTCATTCAGAAAATTTGATATTTTTCTTGTCATGTGAATATGACGCCATAAATTTGTATTACCATTGAAAAGTACTTTTACAGAGATCGAAACGCGAAAACTGTCATTAAAAAGATGCATTGCTTGAATTGAATTCTGTCAAATTTCGAATTTATCTGAATTATCCATTGAAATACACGAGAGTTTGTTTTTGCTCAGTTATTCACTAAGTAATTATATTAATCCATGTTAAACATTTAGCAAAGTCGTTTCTCGATACAACGTTTTAAAAAAGTACCATTCAATCAATGCAAGTTCAAGGGAAAATCTAGAGAGATTCAGTTTCCCAGCGATATTTCCAAATGTGAGGACAGAACGTAAATTTCAAATGCTGAAACCTTAAAATCTCAGGAGTAATTCACTTTTAACGACCTTTTTGTGATGAAGTTTTACTGGCACTTGTTTCTTTCATCACAAAGGTTTCCTGCAATCTAAATCGGTTATCATTGGTGGATCCAAGGGATGGGTTCCGGGGATAGGAATCCCCTTTTTGCACATTTGTGTATCTTTTCAGGATATATCCTGATGTTTTACTAAGAAATACCCAAAAACTTTTCGCGCCTCGCTCCGCTCCACGAAATTTCCGTTCATTTTTAATTGACCCCCCTTTCAAATTGCCTGGATCCGCGCCTGCAACCGTGAAATTAGTCTAAAGAACTGACAACGAAGGTCCCAGGTTGTGGAAAATTGATTACCGTGTCGATCCGTGGCTGTCAGGTCATAATACAGCAGAATCAAAAGAGAGACAAATGTCTTGCGATCTTGCGATCCCCGTTGTGAACCATTATGGACGATCTGTGTGAAGAAACGACGATTCCAAATAATTTTAAAAAGAATAGACTCCTTGGAGTCGTATAGAAGAATAAATTTTCTACCTTCATTCTAAACTCGTTGCCTTAGTCTCATTCCTTTTTTCGGTTAACATTTTAATTGATAAATTTCTTCTCGTTTCGATATAGCTGAAATTTCGCTTATTGAATGTAAAACTCATTTATCAGTCATCACAAAGCCTTTTGAAATTGTGTTAAATTTTTACATAAATGTAGAAGTCAATCGTTTGTAAGGAAGTTTGTAACATCGATTATGATTTGTTTAAAACTGCTTTTAAAATAACTGTATTGGGTTTTATTGGTATGTTTATTATACTATAGGGAATTGGGACAGATAAATGGGAGGTTTGGGTACCCATAAACCGGCTTATCCCACCGCTGGCTTTTGCTAGTGCCGGTACCAAGTCCGGCTGTCCCGTGTTCATATCGTTGTTTACGTTTGTCCTTTGTCTTGTTTGTGTTTTTCCTGCGTGGTTCCCTGGCAGATTATGGCAGGGGACTGTAATTTTCAGCCATTTTAGATATTTCCTGTCATCCCCTTTGTTACATATATCTATAAAGTAAGAAATAATTCAATGAAATAAGGAGTATCTAGCTTCTGAACAGCTCGGTCTTGTGTTATTTTGGAGTTAATTATTTCGATTGTTTGTCTTTTTTCCACATTATCGTTCTATTTTATTTGTTGCTCGATATGAACAAATAAAGGGATCTGTAATGAAGAAAAAAACAGTATTTCGCCCCTCTTGGGGCAAATGCATTATGGGTGTAAGAACACCATACACCAAAATACTTGATTGGCTTGGAACCTGAATAACGTGATGCCATTAGTTTAAAATTAGTTTAAAGTTTCCCCCTCCCCATCTTCGCTTGCCAAGGGTTACGATTCGCTCCTCTCATCTTGTTGAGGAGAGGAGCGGATCGTAACCCTTGGCTAGCAAAAATGCCCCCCCCCNCCCCCCCCCCCCCAAAAAAAACAACAACAAAAACATTTAATTAAATTACTCTTATTGCTCTTATTGTATAGAAATAATAAAATACTGAAGTTACTGTAAATTTAGTTCTTGCATATGGCCATTTCGACAACTTATGTCTCTTCAGTGCAGATCAAATAAATATATTCGGAAGACCATTAACAAAAAAATTGTAAAAATGGTCAACAAAAATGAAATGGAAGCAACTTCCATTGAATATATCTTTACAGGGAATCAGATGGACTTTCAAAAGGATTCATAAAAAATCACCCTTAGGAAACGACCGTCCATCTCGTTTTGCAGAAAAAAAAGCCTCAGATGAAAATAATCATATTTGATCCCCAGATAACCATATTTTTTAATATTATACCTTCAATCCCCTTTTAGGGACTTTTTCAGATATGAAATGGAATAATTATATGTACTTTCTTATGACATTCTGCATGGATGATGAAACCTTGTAATTTGACCATATGGAACGGTCAAATGCAATTGGAAGCTGTCTAATCAAGTAGATAGAATTTATCTCCAAAAATAAAAGTTTGTCAGTGTTTCGGTCATTTATTTGACATTATTGGGCAGGTCTTTGGTATATTCTACTCACAATGCCAGCACTTTGCAAAATATCGTATATGTAAACCATACGCTACTTCATGAAAAGGGGTTACTTTGTTACCCAAAGTTTTGAAAAGGTCAGTATACCAAGAATCTTTATTCTTTAATGTTATACCGATGATGCGTAATTTATTAAAGGAATATTTGTATTATTTTGATTGATTGCAAGTCCAGTACATTCAAAATGAGACCACTCAAGACCCCGGCCTAACAAAAAGATCTACTTTGCCAGATAGAGTTTCTGTGTGAGGATACACACATGGCTTGAATCCAGTGCCATATATGCTGCCATGTGTGAATCAGCACGCTGCACGGAATGTATATGTTTTTTTTTTTTTGTTTTGTCCACGTAATAATAACTAATCCATAATTGACAATTCCTACAATGAAATGAAAAAGAACTATGTATTTTTTATGTATATATACATGTATGTTGCGTCTTGCTTTAAAAAGTTAAATATCAAAATGTCTGTCATCTCCTTATAGTTATTGTAAATTTCCTCTTGTAACAATGTCATGTGTCATGAGTGAACGCAAATAAAGTATTTGTTGTTGTTGTTGTTGTTGTGTCTAACTATATTTTAACACAGTACAAGCTGCAAATGAGCATTTCCTAATTATTTATCTTAATCCTGACAAGAGATATTAAGATACCAAAATGACACGATTATATTGTTGTATTTACAGAAATGGTGCCACACAATCTTGGTTTATGCACAGATCTTCCAAATGATACTATAATTTATTTCAAAGTTGACTTCGGATAAGAAAACCAATACCTTAGATAAATCTAAACATTCCAAAACCGACAATTTTGTCTGTTGATAAATGTAGAATTTACAATATGTTCATAATGATACGGTTGTTGACCAGACTTACATTTATCTATGCATACCCCATTTCTCATGCCTATCGCCGACGGAATCTATTAATAACATTGTCATACTCCGGATAACCAATCTCTTCTTTCATTACAATTGACTAAGAATCGACAAGAGATCTAAACCAGGCTTAATTTGTTTCTGGAATATAACAATAATATTCTGACATAAAAATATGAAATTGGTATGTTTAGTGTCTTTAAAGTCATGGTTACAGCGTCAAAAAATCAAGATGGCAGACAAAGCAATTATATTCCGTATGATATATATTTTAGTTTTTATTTTCGTACAAATTTCAAATTAATCACACTGAAAACTAATGGTTAGAAATAATATCATAGTAAAATAAATATTTATTTGTCATAAAAAAATGAAATGTATATTTTGTGAATGTATACAAATTAAATCACTCTGAATCCTCTAGTCTCATTTTTCCCACTTTCACAGAAACTGCTAAGTTTCAAACTTTGTTACTTTTCTAATAACCGAGTTCCACCCTTTTCTTGATACCCAAGAGTCTTCGAGAGTAAAATCCAACGTGTAAATTGCATGAAAATAACCATAATTTGAAATGACGGTTTTACAAATGAAAACGGATATTTTCAGCTAGATTTGATATTTACCACGGATTGTAATGGGTGTCGTATACAGAACAAAACATGCTTACTCCGGAGCTTCTGATGTTACTCTCTCTTATTTTACTCTCTCACGAGAGTCATTTCGTGATGTTCGTATGTTTGTGCTTGTGTAATTACTAGTAGTGTCTTCGATCTTCAGTCTTCTTTGTTTTTTTTTTTTTTTTTTTTTTTTTTTTTTTTTTTTTTTTTTTTTTTTTTTTTTTTTTGCCTGGTTCTATAGACTATAATTTATGTAATTTTCTTTTGCCATGTTCCTTCGATATTCTTATGAGACTATGTTCAAGCAATATTATTATTGACAAGATTACATTTTACATTTGTGTGTTTACATGACACAGAATTCTGTATATACATACATGTAAACATTTAAAAAATGTACATCACTTTTCAGCCTCGCTGGCATCATTGCAACTAAACAACTTACACCTCTTTTTATTTCCCCTTGCTAAAAAGCAAACTGTGAAGACTAGACATTTCAAAGCCTCATAAAAGACTGACTCAGTAAGAAAAAGGGCCAAAGAGTCGAAACAATTATACCAAAATTAAATATATGAAAAGATCTTAAAAGGGGAGAGGTATCCCCTGCAATTACAAATTTTGCTTCTGATTTTGGTTATTCTGCTTTATTTTATGATAAGGAACATGTATGTTGTTCACAATTTACTAAAGCGGTTCAAGTCAACAAAAAACAGTGCAAAATGATCAAGTATAGTCGCTTTTTGTGTTGCTGATAGGAACACATTGTAGCTCCGCGAAATATTTCAGTAGCAATATTTTTGACATTTTAAAACTGATTTGGTTTGACAATCTTATTAAAATTCTACTTATTCAGAGAGCGTCTGGAGGAGGTTCCAAAATAAAAACAAAAGTCGGTGTTATATGGACAATAAATATTGGATTGATACTGTTTTTCTTCGAATCTCATAACAAATTATTTCCGAATTGTGCGGGAATGGAAGTTGAAAGCTTGCATGCAACTTTATCAGCAGCATTGTGTTTGAGGCAAGTGGAAGTTGTTTCCTTGGCGGTAGTCTGAAAACTTATTTTGTATTATTTTGCATTGCATTGACTCAAAGAGGTGTAATTTTGCAATGAATTATTACAAATATCAATTAACAGTGACTTTTGTAATGCAAAATTTACCAGTGAAAACAAACAAAAAACATGTCCATAGGGCCAAAGCATAATTAAACAGCACAATAGACGAATTTCATATTTACGGGATAACTGCTAATTTAGCATGTTTTTCAAAGGGACGTCACTCGCCAACACCCATCATTCTGGTTTTCGGTCTCATTAGGGAAAGGACGGTCAGTAAATATTTTCTCTGGCAACGGTTATGATTTTCACTGTGGTAAGTACCCGAATAGCTTGAAATAATTTATTTAAAGACAATCGAGATATTACCCCTACTCCAGTGATAGATACCCATGTATTCAAAATCTACTGCTGTCCCTTATTACAATGGAACCGTAAACCTGACTGTCGGGTCAGTAGGTTACTTCCCTTTGTTGAAAACGTCATAAAAACGGAGCCAATGTCGGGATAAGAAATAAACATGAAAGTGGTCTATTGTACAAATATAATACAGTTATGACCAGTTATCACTGGCGTGTGAGAGATTCTCTCACGAGAAAATCAGCCACCCGAGGTTTTGTAATATTATATCGAATTTTATGACAGGGCACTATCCAATGGATATCCTTTAGAGAGATTGGTACAACCATTAACTCGAATAATTCAATCCCTCTCTTTACTCTATTCTCTCCTTCTTTGAGGTTAATGGAGTGATCATAGTGAGTTGAATATAACGACTGGATTATTCGGGTAACCCAACCAGACGAACTTACGCTTCCGGTTGACCCAGCAATTTCTCACATATCACGTGATAGCCTTTTAGCTTATCGTTTTGTAGATATTTAGAATGAGGACTCTCTGTCCGGCGAAGGCTGTCCATGAATGTTGTAGATTGTAAAAGGTACCAACAACTAGCTTTCGAATCCCTCTTAACACTTCTGACATATATCGTGCGATCCCTGGGCGTATACCCTCAATGCGTCTTGTCTGTCAAAATGGCAAAATCTTCAAGCTCGAGGCATGCTGGAAATTGCTCCTTGGAGCTGCGAAAATGGGAAGCACTAGTAGGGTATGTTCTTGTTCTATAAATAATGTTTGTGTGCTACATCAATAATTTGAATCGGTTAATTCTAAAATTATCAATTGACATTTAAATTTTCATTGCAAAAGGACCTTCAGCTGCCAATTAAACACCGTGAAATGTTGGATTGTTCCAAAAAGAAATGTGATCACCGTTTTAATAGATACGATGTTATTTTAAATTATTTTAAACCCCGTTGTATATAGTTTCACATTTGTTAAAAGGGTTAATTCGATTATTCCTAAGCCAGACTCAGCACTTTATCTTATATAATTGTGAGTGTCGTTTATTTCCAAATTATCTTAAAACTAAAAAATCTAAAAGCAATTTTTTGAATACTTTTATTTTTATCTGCATATAATGAACTAAACTATTTGGTTTATATTTACAAAAAATGTCATTTACCTACGAGCATGTTCATTTCAAAGGAAATTTACGCACAACTGCAATTATATCTCTTGATGACATAGACATGCATGTTTCTAAACCACGTTTCTGCAAATCATAAAAGATCTACAATCAGACGAATTATTTTCTTATATCAGTTAGCATAAATGATTTATGTATTGAATTGAAGTCGAACAGATAATTTGTTGAAAACAAATGGCTGAAATTTCTCATCTGAAACGGCTTTCAAACTTTCTTTATTATCTATGATTGACGGGCATGGTGGGTACTTATGCTAACGAATCATTTGTTTTCTGTAGCAAAACAGACAAGAGAACATAATTTTGTTGTAGCTTGTTAGCAAATCTGTCAGGGAATATGTAGCAATGTGAATGTTTATACGGTCAGCCAAGGTGTAACATTTCAGGTCAAAAGTCACAAATGTGTACATTTCGACATGTGGAGAAATGGATTTTCATTTCGTTTTATCTTCGATAAAATCATGCAGATAGCAAAATTAAGTTTGATTTTTGAATGGATTATTATCATGCAAGGTAAGTTAACTTTTTTGTCATAATAATTTTCAAAGTGCTGAAAGCACTTTGTGTGAAATGTGTTCGCATTTTCTGATATTCGCCTCAAATCACATTTTCTTCGCATTTTGTGTATTTACGTGAGAACTTATTACGAGCATTTTTTTTACTGTTAGAATAATGTTTACGATATAGTGAAAAGATTTTTTTTTATTAAGATTTCGGTTCCGCTTGCGCAATCTTAATCCATTTCGGAACTTCCGAGTTACCTTTTCACCTAGCGATTATTGGACGAAATAATACTTTTTTGTAACGCATCAAGTTAATACGGGACTTTCTACTCAATTGTTTGTCTGTGAGAAGTTCTTTTCATAACATTCAACCAACGGAAGGACACATCTATCGCCAAAAATACCAGTAATAAGAAGGAATGACTATATGCCTGACATAGTGAAATAAATTTATGCCATCTGTAAAACAAACTATATATAAAATTGAAGTGAACTTATAAGTCATGAGTATTTGAATGAAGTAATATAATTTTTCCTGCATGTCGATCTTTTTTAACTAAATTTTAATTGACGAAAAATAATCATCCTGGAGTGCTACAAACAGTGTTAATTAATTAGTGATGTCCTCTCAATAAATTTTGCGTATAATAATAGAACTTTTTCCGATACGAACTTGACTCTAAAGTCCCACATTGCTTGTTTTTTTCTATAAGAGGTATGTCCTTGGTGATTCATTAGAAGATCCAGTTCTTTCCTACCTTGTATGCATTGGGGTACTCATTACCTATCTCGAAAATCCCGTATTGCTTTGAACATTGTTTCCGTTCTTTATTTTTTTAATTGAATCGATATCACTTGACAACGGACAAGTCCTCAGATTTACAGAGGACACTCTTATAAATTGGCACCCTGGTATATGAAATATATAGAGCTATAAAACAAACAGGCACATAAAAGGTCATATTAATTTGACAGAGTTCACCAAGATGACATTTTAACCCGTAAAGGTCAAGAGAATATAATTTTTACATTTTGATTAGTTTACGTTGGAAATCCTTGGTCATCCTTGAGTACAGTTGCGTTCCATTCCATAAGAGTGTATAAAACTCCATTTTAATTGGGAAGTGGATTACTGCAACTGTTATAAAATATAGGTTTTTTGTCCTAAGCAAAATTTTTAAGAAGGTATACAGTCTACCCGCTTTACCGGTGCATTGTAGGCTTATTTCTGTCTCCACTGCACAAAAGCTCAACATCCAATGCACAACACACTATGATCTCTGACATGTAAATTGTATAAAATAACCTGTATACATTATCCTCAACCCATCCACCTTAGAGCTTGTGAATAATTTAGGTTCCTTTTTTAAAAAAAAAGTCATTAGAACTGAGGGCAGGGGAATCATAATAATCATTTGCTCTTTGTTTATATTTTATTGTTTTATATTGTCACATACATAATTTTGTA